>PVJS01031261.1:0-23526 GCA_004027185.1 Glis glis | reverse complement strand
GATAGATAGATAGATAGATAGATGATAGATAGATAGACAGATAGATGATAGATAATACATAGATGATTGATAGAGATAGCTAGATAGATAAATAGATGATAGATAGATGATAGAGAGATGATAGATGATAGAGAGATGATAGAGAGAGAGAGATGATAGATAGATAGATAGATAGATAGATAGATAGATAGATAGATAGATAGATGATAGACAGGTGATTGATAGAGATAGATAGATAGATAGATAGATGATAGATAGATAGATAGATAGATGATAGAGAGATGATAGATAGATAGACAGACCTCCCTCCTGTTCCGTTGGCTCCCAGCCATCCTCTTCATGTCCACCTCCCTGGACAGGGAGGACAGTGAAAGCAGGGAAGGCCCTCCAGGCCATCTGCTTCTTCCCTTTGATCTGCAGTTCAGGTATGGAGGTCCCGATACGTGATGTCACATGCCCCTCATCATCCTAATATTCAGGATGCCGTTTCCTAAGCTAGATGTTCTCCGGCTTCACCGTGTGTCAGAAGCAGCTAAAAACAGGTTAAAGGCATATTCCTGGACCCCTCCCCGCACCTACTGCATCAGACTCTCTGAAGGTAGGGCCAAGCAATCTGCCTTTCTGACAAGACTCCCAGCAATGAGGATGCACCCCAAAGTTGGAAAACTACTGAATGGGAAGTAGGACTATTAGACCTACTGGCCATTTAGTGCCCAGAGCCCTAACTTTTGCAGCTGGCAGCCTCGGTTTAGCCCCTGTCGCCGCTGTGTCCACTCCCTTCCCACCTCCTAGCACACACACAGACACAGACATGGACACTGGCTACTGATGTTGTAGAGGTAAACAAGCACATTCCAAATCCAGAGATCGAAGCCTGGGCCTCTCCAAGACGTGGCCTGGGCCTCTCCACAGATGGCCAGTCGCTTTGGGAGATGCAGCTAGTGAGCTGGGGGCCCATGCGAGGCCCTCTCTGGCTTCAGAAGGAAACCCCGGGTGGCAGAAAAGCTGAAAGTACGTGGGCTCAGCTCCTTCCGTGACAGCAGCACACCTGCCTGAAGACGCCAGCTCAATGGGGTGTTTCATTCCTGCATAATTTAATCGCCTCCGCTGCCCATTAATTTCTTCTTGAGGGCAATCTCAGACATCAATTTCCAATAAGTCATTCCTTGGTCAGTAAACTTTATCGAGCAGCCCGGGCCACCTGCCTGGCCCTGAACACCTAGCACATGACCAAGGAGATGTCAGGCTGCGTGGTACTGGGGCATTGGGAATGTGGACAGGGCCCAGGGAGAGCTAGGAGACAAGCCACGTGTCCATTCTCTAAAAGAGGCTGGATCCTATCTGGGGGGGCTGAGGAGTGACTTCTCTCCACCTCCATCCCAGACTGTCAGGAATGATGACCGGCATCAAGCCCGTCCATGTTAGCTCGAGGACTTTTCACTTTAATTCCCTTCTTTCTAAGCTCTACCGTTCATTTCTGCCTACATTTTCCCAGACACAGTGGATCTCATGCATGCACACCATGGCTGCGTGTCTTTGGTGTGTTGGTGTGTCCATCCATCTATGGGGTGGTCTGATCAGAGCCCTGAATGAAGAATCCAGAGATAATGCAGAGAACGGAAGTCTAGCCCCCCTCCGCAGCCAGCGATGTGACCAGAGGCAAATCACTGGGCCTTTCTGGTCCTGGGTTTGCCCATCTGTCAAATAGGGTGGACTAGATTAATGGTTCTCAACCTAGCTACAGGGGTAGACGCCTCTAGGGAGCTTTTGAAAAATACTCATACACGGACCCCACGCCAAAGCAGTGCATTCTAATCTCTGGGGTGAGCCCAGAGCTTCTGCAGTTTATAAAAATACCCCCAGGGTGATTCTGCTGCAGCACACAGGCTGGGAAGTGCTGCCCTGGGTGATCCAGCACTGAGATTCGATTAATTCCACCATTTATCATGGAGGAGATGAGACCGAGAGAAGGTGGAGTAGTTGCTTTTGTTCCGATTCCCGTGAAGAGAGGCCAAGGGCAGAAAGGCTCAAACCAAGTCACCTGGGATTCAATTTAACTTATGGATTTCCTGAATAGAAAGAAAAGTATGTCCTGAATATAAAATCAGACAACGGAGGAGCCCAAAGCCCCGGGCTTGACGTTTCTTCGTGGAAATGTGTTGCTAGGGGAGAGAAAGGGATTTCTCCCCAAGGCGTTCGGCCTGGAGTGGAGGACGGAACTGGGAACCTCAGAGGAGCCATAAGAGTTTACGGCTTGCAGAGAATCCTCGCTCCCCACCTTGGGCCTGATCATGCTTTCCAGAACCTTCTTGGGCCTCCTGAGAACTAAAACTACAGCAAGTGCAGGTTCAGCCTCCTGCCAGCCCAGCAGTCCCAGAGAAACGAGGGAGAGGGGGTTTCTGGCAAATACTCTATATTTTAACTTCTCTGAAATTGAAATGTGCCTTACAATGGATGGCCTCTTGGCATTCATTGACAGGGTATTTTTTTTTTCTTAGCGGTATGCAGAATAATGGCGCATCTTAGAATGAATCACATCTTGGATCTGATGAAATATGGTAGTATCTCTGGCCCCTCTCAAACATTCTAAAATTCCTGTGATTCCGTGGCCATCAGTCCAGACCATCTTTAGCTTCAAAGAGTATATTCATCAAGCCCTAGGGAGAGTCGCTGATTTTTTTTACCAGTTCTGTGCCACTCACTGTCACTCATGGATCAGCAACATCAATAACACCAACACATCAACTGCGCCCACTTGTCAGAGAGGCAGAGTCTCAGCCCCCCCCCCCAAGATGATCAGAACCTGCCTTTTAATAGGGCCCCATCAAGATTCGGGCACATTAAAGTTTGAGAAGTGCTGTAATAGTTCACACCATCCCCTTCATCAAACACACATACACACACACACACACACACACACACACACAAAACAACAGTCTGTTTGCCAAGAACACCCAGTCCATGCCTCACTCACTATAAATAAGAACTTCCAGCCGGGCACGGTGGCGCACGCTTATAATCCCAGTACTTGGGAGGCTGAGACAAGAGGATCGCAGGTTCGCAGCCAGCCTCAGCTACTTAGTGAGGCCCTCCACAACTTAGTGAGACCCTGTTTCCAAAGAAAGAATAAAAAATAGGGCTGGGGGTGGAGCTTGGAGGTAGAATGCCCCTGGGTTCAATCCCCAGTACTGCAAAAAAAAAAAAAGAACTTCCGCGGGGCTTCATGGCGTTCTGTGCTTGCGTGCACTGAGGAGCGGTTTGTTTCCAGTAGAACTAGGAGAAAAACCATGTGAGGATATAGGCACATACGAGCCAGAGGGCGGGAGAGGATAATGCAGTTCAGTCCACCCTTAGATGATGGAATTTGGGGTGAGCCCACCCAAGTACCTCCAGTATCCTCCCAGCTCCCTTAATGACCCTGTGACATCATCTTCATTCTGTCCCTCTGCTCCCTGAGCCTCGCACTTGGAACCCATGGTCTTCCTTAACCAGAGAACCCACACTTCATTGGATCCCTGACACCCAGTCTAGTCCTGGCTGCTCATCTCTTTTTTTTTTTTTTTTTTGCGGTACCGGGGATTGAACCCAGGGGCGTTCTACCTCCGCGCTACGCCCCCGGCCCTATTTTTTATACTTTATTTTGAAACCGGGTCTCACAAAGTTGCGGAGGGCCTCACTAAGGGGAGAGAGAGGGAGAGACAGGGAGAGAGAGAGAGAGAGAGAGAGCGAGCTGAGGCTGGCCGTGAACCCAGATCCTCCAGTCTCCGCCTCCCAAAGTACTGGGATTACAAGCGTGCGCCACCACGCCCGGCCTGGCTGCTCATCTCTGTACCTAGACCTCAACTCTATTTGTGCACTTCCTGTCTTCCTTGTGTTTCTTTATTTCCAGCCCCAGTAGGATCCCCAGAGCCCACTATCCATCCACCCATCTCTCCACCCACCTATCCACCCATCCAGCCATTCATCAATTGAACAAATATTTGCCATGCATCTCTACACCCTGGAAACTCACAGATGCTTTTTTTTTATTTCCTGTTTTCAGTTTTATTGATTTCTGCTCTCATTTTTATTATCTCTCTTTTTTCTTTTTTTTAATATTCATTTATTGGTGCATTGTAATTTTACATTTTGATACACATCACAGCATCATACACGCACACATTGCTCATGTAGCCCTCCCTCCAATCCCACCCTATTCCCTCCCCCTTCCCTCCCTTTCATGCTCTGCATAGTGATTGAGTCTTATGAGTTTGTGTATGTACATCATGTGCTACAGTGTGTTTCCCTCCACCCCCCTCCCAACTCCCTCAGGTCACTTTCTTTGTTCATCTTGAGTTTTCTTCTTCTTTGTCGGGAGTCCCTTCTAAATCCCATTCTATCTAGCTCCCACAGATTAGGGGGGTCATAGATGCTTAACACAGGGCCTCACCCTTAGGAGCTCACAGTGCGGTGGAGGAGGCCAGCCATTGTGCTGACTGCTATTTATGATAGCTTATGACAAGAGCTAGGAGAGAAGGACAGGGTACTGTGGGAGTCTAAAGGAGGGGTCTTCCCTCAAACTTAGGGGGTTAGGGAAGGCTGCGTGGAGGAATCACTGTCTGACTGGTCTTCAGAGATTGGTAGACATTTGCTGGGTAAAAATGTGGAGAGAAGGCATTCTGGGTACCATCGATAGTCTGAGAAAGATCACAGAGGCAAAAACCAACTTGAGAGCAATTTTTATACTACAGCAGAAAGCCCTGGATGAGGAAGTGAAGAGAGAAGAGGTTGAGAGGTGAGGTCGGTGGGGCTGGATCAAGCCCAGCCTGCAGGCCAGGTTAAGGATTTGGACTTTTTGGGGGAGGGCAGTACTGGTGATCGAGTCCAAGGGCATTCTACCTCCAAGCTACACCCACCCCAGCCCTTTTTATTTTTTATTTTGAGACAGGGGTCTTACTAAATTGCTGAGGTCTTGCCAAATTCCTGAGGCTGGCCTTGAATCTGCGATGATCCTCCTGTCTCAGCCTCCCAAGTACTGGGATTACAGGCATAAGCCACTATACCTGGCTAAGGATTTTGGACTTTAACCTGAGAAATCTTTCCTTCCTCAACTTCTATTATGTTGTCAAGGAAACAAACATTGAATGAGAGCCTTGCAGGTATCCTGTAGTAGGTGAATTGGGGGTCATAAAATCCACCAGGCAGACTCTGTTTCCATAGACCCTATGACCTTCAGCCCAGATAGAAAGATACCATATCATAAAAAGATAAGTAGTGCCAGGCATGGTGGTACACACCTGTAATCCCAGTACTTGGGAGGCTGAGTCAGGAGGATCACGGGTTCGAGGCCGGCCTCAGCAACTTAATGAGACTCTGTTTCAAAATAAAAAAATAAAAGGGGCTGGGGATGTAGCTCAGAAGTAGAATGTCCCTGGGTTCACTCCCTGGCACCAAAAAAAAAAAAAAACCCAGATAAACGATGGCACAGAGCTGTGTCCACTAAGCACACAATAATCAAATGAGAAGTGAGCCAGGAGTCAAAAAGAGAAAAAGCAAGAGGACAAGCCAGGAAAGCTTCCTGGAAGAAGCAGGACTTTTGATGCATTAACAAACATAACAAAGGACTGTGAAGCAGCCAGGGGAAGTTAGAAGACTGGCTGACCCCGGGGGGGCCTTGGAAACCAGAAGTGAATCTTGTGGGATGAGTAGTCCTGGGATGGGGGAGGAAATGGTGGCAGCTGGGCTGAAGTGAGGGGCCTCCCTGGAATGGGTGGGCTGGCACTGAGGGGACATGCCCAAGGAAACCCCACATGTGCAGCCATCGGGGGCCAAATCCCACGCGCCCAAGGCCAGGCATCTGGCAGGACGGGGTTGCCAGCGCCACATGCAACCCCCAAATTCTCACTGTTCCGAGCTTGTTAAACCTATGCATCTCACTCCACTTGGTATAACTGACTTGCCCGCATTATAATTTTGCAGTGCTGGGAGAGGGGCGAGCCACCCCAACATCACCCCTGGGAAGTGCACAATGGGACAGCCCTGACCCCGGGCTAATGGGAGATGGGTAGAGGGGAGGGAGTTTGCCCAAGGCCACGTGGCCAATGGTGACAGAGCTCCCTGCACCTGCTAATGGCAGTGTGGCATGAGGTATACTGAGGACCCCTCCCACCCACCCCACACCACGCTCCAAATAAAAGCCTCCCTGTAACGAGTCGCCAGACTGCAAATGGCCTTTCTTCCTGTGCCGACGCATAATTGATCATGCCTATTTCTCACCGGGGTCAATAAAAGAGGACACCTTACCCCAGTTTTTATATCTGAGTGATAGTTTATGAGCCCAGTGACTGAAGTCTAAATAAGGAAGCCTGTGTTTACTTGATAAATGAAGCCCCGGGACGCCCGAGACGCCACATTTGCTAAACCTGCACCATAAGCTTTTCTGTAATGATAGATTCTCTCTGGTGTCAGGCGGTGCTGAGAGCCACGTGCGCCCCCGTGGACGGGCTTCTGAAGAATTGTGGCTGGCGCAGACGCGTCTCAGGAAAAACTCCGAGTATTGATCTCCCTCACATGACTGCGCTGTGAGTGGTAAAATCCTAGAATCCTAGAATGCTGAAACAGGAAAAAGCCTGTAGGTTTTTTCAAGGACCAGCTCTTACTAAGCAACCTTCCAACTTTACCTGTGGGGGAACTGAGGCCCGCGGAGGGGACGTTGCCTTGTTTACTGGCGTGACAGCCACAGGAGGTTTCAGGAGGTTTCATCCGTTGAGCCCTAGCTTTGGGCCAATCCTGGGGAAGAGAAACCAGCCTCTCATCTCCCTCCCAAAACCCTCAAAGACCAGTCGGAGGTGGCCATGTCTGCCAATATTAACAACAACAATAATAATAATAATAGGTGTTGCAAACGCTGAGCTAAAGCTGAAGTGTGGACGCCAGGAGTAGTGGATGGAGACGGCTTCCTGGCACAGGGACATACACTGGGCCTTGAAAGATGGGCAGGGGATTGCAGGCTGACAAGCGGGAGGGACAGTCCAGGCAGGGAGGCAGAAGAGCAAAGTTGGAGAGGCTGAGCGCACCTAATAGTGGGGGAAGATGAACTAAAAGCAGGAAAGCAGGTCACGGACGGTGTTCTGAAGAAAAGGAGCTTAGATTTTATCTGCATTTTAAGAAGATTGGGTGGAGCCAGGTGTGGTGGTGCATGCCCGTAATCTCTGTACTTGAGAGGCTGAGACAGGAGGATCGCAGGTTCGAGACCAGCCTCAGCAACTTAGCAAGACCCTCAACAACTTAGAGAGACCCTGTTTCAAGATAAAAAAAAAATAAAATGTAGCTCAGAGGTAGAACCCCCTGGGTTCAATTCCCAGTTCCACAAAGAAAAAAAGAAGATTGGATGGGGATGAGGTCGGAAGGGGGCCACACAGGAGGCAGGAGGCCAGTTAGGAAACTGTAAGAGTCCAAGACAGGGATGATGAAGGTCTCACCTTGTACAGAAGAGGGGGACACCTGTGTTGCCTGGGGGAGATGGAACCTGTAGGTCATACACATCCAGTGGAGGCAAGAAAGGTCAAGGCCCTTTTATGAAAATACCATGTTCGTCCTTCCCACCCCCTAAAAGAGCAATTTACCAGGTCTAAAAATTAAGAACCTATATAGACATTATTTTTTTTTTTTTGCGGTACCGGGGATTGAACCCAGGGGCATTCTACCTCCGCGCTACACCCCTGGCCCTACTTTTTTATACTTTATTTTGAAACCGGGTCTCACGAAGTTGCGGAGGGCCCCACTAAGTAGAGAGAGAGAGAGAGAGAGAGAGAGAGAGAGGGAGAGAGAGAGAGAGAGAGAGAGAGAAAGAGAGAGAGTTGAGACTGGCCGCGAACCCGGATCCTCCGGTCTCCGGTCTCCGCCTCCCAAAGTACTGGGATTACAAGCGTGAGCCACCATGCCCGGCTATAGACATTATTTTTCAAGTTATATGCTAATTTTCCACATAACGGCTATCAGAGATAAATTACAATATACTGTCTGGTTAGTAAATGCCACCCTGCTGACTCGGCATAGACTGCCACCTGGAGCTTCCTTAAGTGGGAGAATTTGAGTTCTATTAAATAAAGTATTGCCTGTATTAGACAGGGGAGGCTAACTTTTATAACTAGTAACCCTTAAACCTGAGTGGCTTCACACAATAAAATATACTCCTCCCCATGCTGTTGTCCTGTGCTGACACTGGCCTCAAATCTGTGATCCTCCTGTCCCCTGTCGGTCGGGCTGTGCTCCATGCAGTCAGTCCAGGACCCAGGCTTCTCCCACTTCATGGCACCATCCTCCTCTAGGTTTACAGACTCATCTCTCTTCAGCCACCAGCAGGGGAAAGAGAAAGTACACCTGTTCTTAATGACCTTAACCCAGGGCTCCTGCCTTGCCTCTACCACATCTCATTGGTGAGAAGTAGCCACACGCCCGCGGAGATCCATGGTGGGTGGGAAGGGCGGCCGGTCCTGGAAGAACATAAAAACTCTAATATCAGAGCGCTCACAGTCTCTGTCGCGCTGTCCTACTTACCTGCATAGTGGATTTACAACTTAGCACGTGGCATTTTCTTAATGCAGATGGTTGGGACACTCACTAGAACACTGGGTAGGATTTGCTTTGATCCAAAGACCCAGACAGCCGGGCATGGTGGTGCATGCTTGTAATCCCAGTACTTCGGGAGGCAGAGACCGGAGGATCCGGGTTCGCGGCCAGCCTCAGCTCTTGCTCTCTCTCTCTCTCCCTGTCTCTCTCTCTTTCTACTTAGTGAGGCCCTCCGCAACTTCGTGAGACCCGGTTTCAAAATAAAGTATAAAAAATAGGGCCAGGGGTGTAGCACGGAGGTAGAACGCCCCTGGGTTCAATCCCCGGTACCGCAAAAATAAATAAATAAATAAATAAATAAATAAATAAATAAATAAATAAAACAAAGACCCGGACAAGCAGGTGCACCTCAGGCCTGGAGATTGCTGGGCACAGACTGTGTCTACCGTCCTGGCTTCTTTGTCCTGAGGACAGGGCTCTGCCTCCATCTGCCAACCTCTCTCATGCCAGCAGCTTTCTCTTCTCCACGTGCTCCTCCTAAACGATGGTTCTCCCCCTCCGCACCCACAGGATACAGAGCTATAAGGCACTTGTCAAGAATTACTGCAGCCCAGAGAAAGGACCAGGAGAATGAGAGTAATTCATCAAGAAGACTTATAAGCAGACTGGGCAATGCGTGATCAGACCTGTTTAGCTACCCAAAGGGATAGCAGGATAAATTACAGCGAAAAGAATTAACAATTACATCCTTGGCATCTTACACTGAGAAGGCCTGTTCCGATCACCTGCCCCTGCACTTTAAAGTTTAGGGGGAAACTTTCAGGGGTGTCCGTCTCTGCATCGATAGCTCACCTTGAACAGCTAAAGGATGGGTTCCTTGAAATAGAGGGTGAGATAAGTATTTATAAATGAAATCCCTTCCTTGGGTTACTCTGTCAGACCCATTTTTTTTTTCCTCCAGTACTATTTGATTCCTAGCACTCAGTGGCTCCTAGCGCTGGCTTTCAATAAAGCAGGCTTGCTTTTTCTCTCTTCCCACTAATGTCACTGTTGAGTAGCTAATGATTTGTAAACAGGGGTGGCAGCCCCGCACGTGTGGCTGCCACTTAAAGGGCCCTGGTTAAACCTTTCATGAAAATCATGCATCCTTAAATAATTACAAAATAACCCCTCCCCTGACTGGAGGTTGAATAAATTGTACAATCTGAATTTTCTTAAGGTAAACAAAATTTTTCTTGCCCCTTTCACCAATAAGAAAGAACAAGATCTCTGCTCCCTTGAGAACCTGTTGCTACGTCTTTCGGGCAATATGCTAGATTCCGCTCATATGTTATCTCATTAAAGCTCTTCAAAATGGAGAATAATTTCCTCTTTCACATGCCGGTAACTGATACTCACAGAGGTTCTGTGGCTTGCCCAAAGTCACCAAACTAGCAGGTGGCAAGGCTGAATTTCAAGCTTTGACTGTCCTACTCCAAACCTCTAACTCTTTCTAGTCCTACCACAACCCCCATGGAAGGTGCCCGCCTATGGAATGCTCTGGAAGACACCAGAAGCAATAAGTCAATTCATTCTGATTTAAAAAAAAAAAAAAAAACTTGCCGGGCGTGGTGGCGCACGCTTGTAATCCCAGTACTTTGGGAGGTAGAGACCGGAGGATCCGGGTTTGCGGCCAGCCTCAGCTCTCTCTCTCTCTCTCTCTCTCTCTCTCTCTCTCTCTCTCTTCCTGATTCTCTCTCTTTCTCTCTCTACTTAGTGAGGCCCTCCGCAACTTCGTGACACCCGGTTTCGAAATAAAGTATAAAAATAATAGGGCCGGGGGTGTAGCACGGAGGTAGAACGCCCCTGGGTTCAATCCCCAGTACCGCAAAAAAAAAACTGCAAGAAAGGACAAAACCTGAATCCATGAGGTTGTAGCAATGTGGTGGTCAACTCGGGGATGTAGAGCACAGTCTGTGGGATCATCCTCTCTCACACAAGTGACCGAGAAAGAGAGCCAGGCTGGGAACGGGAGCGTGCGGCGGCGGGTTCCGTGCGTGGGAGGACCGGGGGTGAGAAGGTGTGAGATTTTGTCCAAACCCTGCTTCTGACTTGCTGGAAGGGAAAGAGGCGACCTTCAGTGGAGCATCCCGAGACATACGGGAATCTATGGGTCTCTTTCCAGGGACAGTGGCTGTCACGTGGTAGTAGACAAGGAGGACTACCTGTGGGTGGGGTTATAGGATAGTGACACAGGGTTTTAACACCATACTGTCCATAGTGGGATCATGGGCAAGTTTCTTCCTGTCTTTGCCTCGGTTTCCTCATCGGTATGTCAGGGATAACAAGAGTACTTACCTCATACTTAATCTATGCAAAGTACCTGGGCTGGAGGATGCCAGTCCAGGCTTCCCCCTACCCTCCTCTCCCACCCTCTACTGTGGTGTCTCTATGTGTCTGTCTCCCCATGGCCAAGCCAGAGGGCAAGGGGCAAGGCACCATCTCAAGGAGCCAGGCAAAGGGCAAAAGCGGAAGTCGATTGTTCCTGTTTGAAGAGCGGGACTCCCTCCTGATCTAACAGTTTGCATCTGCTCATCCGTGATGTTGCACACCTGCAGGGAAAGGCTCACTTCAAAGACCACTTGATCAGAGCAGCGGGAAAGACATCTGAGCATCTTGTAGTGAAGTCAATATTGCTTATGATCTTCCGACGCTCTTTCCAAAGCATCTCTGTTGGGAGGAGGGGAGTGTGGTAGACAGCCTAAGATTTTTTGGGCACCAACCATATGACAAACCCTGCACATGTATTGACTCTGCAGATTAGAATTCCGATCCCCGTAGAGGGGACGCCACGTGGCCATGTTCATCCAGAGCCAGCCATTGGATGCCATCAATCCAGACCATGGGCTTCTAGGCACACAGGAGAAAGGATACTGCCAATCCATTGTCCATCTAGAAGCTGGTCCTTCTTGCCATATGTCCCCAACGCAGAGGCAAGTTCTCTTGAAAAGGGGTCAGGGACCCCTTTAGATCTGTGACCTGGGGACTTTTCCCAGCAGCCACATTCAGGTTACAAAGAAAACCTCACCTCAGCAGAAATCTCAGCAGGTAACATGTCCATGGCAGCCCTAGTTTGGATCTCAGACGAGGTCTTCCCTGCCGCCATTTTCTTCCCTAACTTTCCTGTCTGGATGGAGAACCCCTGCCCTAATCCTTGGGACCACTAGGGGCAAAAGCGAGCAAGAGATACATTGTCCAACAGGGCTCAGGAGTTGTGGCAGGAGGAGTCCCTTCTGTTCTCCACCCGCCTGCTGCCAAAACTCCACTAATGGAAGAGAACATTTCCAGGGCCCTTGTTCTATGCCGAATGCTGTGCTAGCTGTCTATGAGGTGAAGATCATTACCGTCATTGTATGGATGAGGAAACTGAGGCTCAAAGATATTTTAAAACTTGCTCATGGTCCTATGGGAAATAGTAGTCACAGCTGCTATTGACTGAGCATCTGTTCAGTGCCAAACATTATGCAGAGCCCTTTATAATCATGGACTCATTTACTATATTTCATCAAATCTAAGACAACGATGACAACTGTAAGGGCCAATAATATTTTATGTGCCAGTAGAAAAGAAAACACTACCAGTTAAACTATAGCGAAATGCTAAGAGACCATTGATGATGAAGCGTAACAGACATGTTAGGATGTAGAGAGAAAAAAAATGTGTCATAACTGATGAAATATAGAATTC
This sequence comes from Glis glis, assembly GCA_004027185.1. Taxonomy (NCBI): domain Eukaryota; kingdom Metazoa; phylum Chordata; class Mammalia; order Rodentia; family Gliridae; genus Glis; species Glis glis. The sequence goes on along the minus strand of PVJS01031261.1, from coordinate 11,250 downwards.
TCACAGCAGTGAGCTATCTGCTGTTATTCCTGATTTATAGTGGGGAAGTGGGTCAGTAAATGATAGAGCTGGAACCCAAACCTGGGGCTCTGCCTAAGGCTACAACCCAGTCTTTTGAGCACATCACTGCAGTGTTGACTGAGCCCCTGCTCTGTTACACCGTGCCAGCCCCTTTAGTCTGCACAGCAAACCTGGGGGGCAGTACTGGTGTCCACAGATGAAGAAATAAAGCTGAGGACTAACTAGCATCTAGACCAGTCCAATTCCGAAGTCCATGCTCTCTTTACAGCATCACCTGACATATCACCTGCCCCTTCCCACCTCTCTAATCCCCACGCCATCTTTTCCAAGAGCCCACTGATCTCAGTCCATTGAGTCCCACTGAGAAGGTGAGAGTGCATGTCCGTCCAGAGCCCAGGCAACAGGACAGGGCAACTTGGGAGAAAATACCTGAGACCAAATCCTCCTTTCAGGTGGAATTAAAAGTCAGTGCACTCTCTGCAGCCATGCCTCACAGACCAGACTGGAAGGCAGACCCATGTACTGGGGACAGAGATCCAAACCCATCCTGGGGCTCCAATCCCCAAGAAGGGACCTCAGGACCCAGCAGAATCCCTGCCAAGAGACATGGGGGCACTAGTCAGAATTTTAAGACCCAGGGTTCCGAGCCTGGAATCGATTTCAAAGACTAGACTCTACCACCGTGTAATCTGCAGCCAGCAACACACCTTCTCTGACTCAACTTCCCCTTCTGTAGAGTGGGAGTAACAAACATAACTGGTAAGGCACATACGTTAGGATGTTATGCGGACCTTGTATAAATTTAGCCGCTTACCTGTGTTTTGCTAGGAAAATTCTTCCCAGCCACAGGTTAGTCCTGAGGAATGCATTCCAGTGTGAGCTCACCGGCCAGCCCCAGTCCTTTCAGATCAGACTTGCAGGGAGAAAAGGCCCTAGTGAGAAGTGACCAAGAAGCCATGGGGTTCTGGGAACTGGGGCTTTATTGGTCCAGGTGGGAGATGATCGATACTGTCTCGGTCTTCTCAGGCTGCCATAAAAACATACCACAGGGTTAGGGTTAGCTTCAAGGGAAGCTTCAAGGACAGACATTGACTTTCTCGAAGCTCTAGAGGCCGGAAGTTCTAGCTCAGGGTGCCAGGGTTAATGTCTAGTGAGGGCTTTCTTCCTGGCTTACAGGCCGCCACCTTCTTGTGTCCTCAGAAGGCTCACAGAGAGAGGGAGCTTGGGGGTCTTTTCCTCTTCTTAGGAGCACACCAGGACCCCACCTTATGATTTCATTTAACCTTTAGTATCTCCTTAAAGGCCCTGTCTGCAGTCACACTGGGAGTTAGGGCTTCAGCACATGAACAAAGAGAAAAGACAATCTGGTCTATAACAGGCACGAATGACTTTGAACTCCCAGGCAGGTGGTTACTGACCTTCCCATGACAGTCCTTACTAAGGGTCCAAGGAGTCAACGTTGCATCCATGAAAGGATGCAAGATTGCATCCAATCCCTCTAACATGTCTCATGGACGCACCCCTACAGGCTTTAGAATGAGTGCTGGGAGGCGTGCAAGACCACCGGCTGAGCCACACAAAACTGGAAGCATTTAGTGGAAAAGAAAGGCTTTTTAAGGTTGTAAAGTAGCTCTGGTCTATATACGAAATAGGGCCCCACATGTCAAGGATTGCAGCATTTCTCTGGATGCGGGCAGGGGAGCCACAGTTTGCAGAATAACAGAGTGATATTTGGCTTATCAAAACTCTCATGAGCCCCCTGGGAAAATTAATTATTTGGGGATTTATGGAAAACAGTGTGGTGTTTTAAACACCCAAATTTGGAACCAGCCTAGATACGAAGCTGGCGACCCAGCTGGTGCAGAGCTGAGCCGCCAAGATAGGACCTGACAGCTCACCCTCCCCTCTGAGGGCGAAGCGGCCCAAGAGCATAAACATAAGACGCCACATCTCGCCCTTGCAGAATCCCACAGCAGCCGCACATGCTTTATGTCTGTCGAGGTCCACCATTCCCCACTGAAAAACTCCAGGAAGGCAGCGATAAAAGATGAATTTTATGGCAGCCACTTGGTGAGCACGGAGCCTCCCTGCTAGGCCATCTCTGCTCAGAGGGACGCGAGGGAGGCTGAATCACGCCCGGCCATGCGCACGGGGTGGGGATGCATTCAGACTCCTGAGCGTGGGCTCCAGGGCTGTTTCCACTCTGGGGTAAGATGCTGCCAGTGGTACCGTGCTAGAGGGGGAAGGTGACCGGGCTGATGCCTCTGCTGGGCTCAGCAGGTGGAGTGCCAGGCATGAGTTGTCAGCATGCCGCAGCTGCAGCTCAGGGGACTACCTGACCCCTACCTCAAGGAGTATTGTGAAGATTAAATGAAGCTGCACACGCAGGGCCCCGGCTCCTCGCTGCCCTGCAGAGGCTCAACACACTTCCCCTCCCTCCCTTCCTTCCTGCCTTTCTTCCTTCCTGCCTTTCTTCCTTCCATCCTTCTTTCCTTCCTTTCTTCCTTCCATCCTTCTTTCCTTCCTTTCTTCCTTCTTCCCTTCCTTCCTTCCTTCCTTCTTTCCTTCTTCCCTTTCTTCCTTTCTTCCTTCCTTCTTTCCTTCTTTCCTTCCTTCCTTCCTTTCTTCCTTCCTTCCTTCCTCAGGACTAGGACCTGAAGCTGGGGGCTGAGCGCATTCCTGCCTAGCTCAGCATCTGTTCTGGGGCTTGTAGAGGCCAGGAGGTGGAGTGGGGCTCCAGCAGGGCTGTAGAGGCCAGAGCTGAGCGGGCTTCCCCTGTGTTCAGCGTGCATGCACACATACACCTCAGGACATATACTCCCAGCCCGGGCAGACGCCACCCTGGGACAAAGAACATCCCCTCTTCTCACCCAGATGTATGGAAAGTGGATTTTGAATGGAGCTAAAACTGAACCTGTAGTAAATGCATTGCTCCGCTTTAATTCCAACCTGGATCCAACTTCCATTGCAAATATACCCATTGAAAAATAGCTGGGTAATCAAAGGCCCCCCCTTCCAAAAAAAAAGATTGTGAATGGAGGCTTCTCTGGGCCTCCACAAACACTCTGGACCCCACCTCCAGCCCCCGCCCCTCCCACTCATCAAGAATGTCTACATAGCATGTAAATGTGATGTATTTTAAGCAGAAAGAGTAGGACGATGGAATTGCAGATAGAGGACTAGCCAAGGCGCACAGTGAAGCCCAGATGGGACCGCAGTACAGAGAAACACTGCCCAAGACTCCCCCAGTGCACTCTCTGGAGGCATCATTCATACCTTCGTCCATGGGAGGGGACTGAGTTTGCAGATGAGCAGCACACGACCTGCACCACTGCACCCAGCAGCCGCTTTGAGACCTTTCAGTTCAGCATAGAGAGCGGTCACTCCTGCTGGCCTCTTGAGAATTGTTCAGTTGATGATGCTGGAGGGTGGGAGCCGGATAGAGGGATTTTCTGGGAAAGATGGACATACATGCAAGCAGAAAAAGGAGGAAGAAGAGGAAGAGGAGGAAGAAAATGCAGAGCAGAGATGCAGTTTGGAATCCAAATTGCCACTTTCCAGCACACGGAGCTGAGAGTACTGGTCAAGGAAAGGGCTAGAGGGTCAGGACGCCAGGCACTGTGTCATGGGATCCCTGCAGTACCAGTGAGTCAGGTGGCAGACCTGCCTCGGCCCCGGATGGGGGAAGGCAAAGGCACACGAGACGCACTGGCCTGGCCCAGGGCTGGGGGACCTGGAGGACGCTGCACCCTGAGAGGGGACGTGCCCGGCCCCACCTCAGCCTGCAGGAAGTGGCCAAGCCGGAACTCATTCCTCTGGGTAAAGCCGCTCCCCGCCTGCATCCCTGGAGCACTCTCCTCTCCGTGCAGCCAACAAATCCCACACTGAGGCAATTTGCTCAGAACACGCCTGCCAGCGCTGACAGCCTTGCCCAAGAAATTGTGTCCCGATGAAGATGTGATTATAATGGTGTGGCGGCATGCACAGACACACTAAAAATGCTCTTCTGCAAAGGGAGCTCTCACACTGGGGAGGGGAGGGCATGAAGTTAGGGGCTGTGCCGATGAGCCATGTGTACGTGCTGCGTGTGCAGGGCTCGTGGTAACAACTATGGAGAATTTTGCAGCCCCTCGGCTGGTGCTGTGTCAAAGGCTGTTCCCCAGGGACTGAGCGCTGCTCCCAAGCCTGACACTTCAGATACCAGCCTCACTGCATTGCCTGAGGCTACCCCTCTGGGACAAGCCTCCTGTTCTCTATGCCTTTTCGTAGGCAGTTCCCTCTACCCAGCACACCCTTCCTGATCTACCTATTGAACAATGCAGTCTTTCTAGACTCTGTTCAAAAGTGACCACCGCCTCTATAAGATCTTTTCCGAGCACCCCTGAATTGGTCTGGCCAGGCCCTCCTGCGTGCCCTCAGTATTCCTATAGCACCTGCTTTGTTATGCCACGTCTGTTCTTTCTAGACTGTAAGCTCCATGGATATAGGAATCACATGCTATTCATCTTCATAGCCTCAATTCCTAGCAGTGTTCCTGGCACAAATTTGGTGCTAAATAAATGTTTACTGGACATGTGGAAGGTGGGTGGGTAGGTGGGTAGGAGGATGGATGGATGGATGGATGGATGGATGGATGGATGGATGGTAGATGGATGGATTACGGATAGATGGAGGGAAAGAGGGATGGATAGGTGAATGAATGAATAGGTGGATGCAGAGAAGGATGGGTTGGTAGGTGAATGGATGGTTGGATGGAGGGATGGAGAGGAGGATGGTGAGATTGATAGGTGGATGAATGGCTGGATGGATGGACAAGTGGGTAGATGGATGGATGGATGGATGGATGGATGGTAGATGGATGGATTATGGATAGATGGAGGGAAAGAGGGATGATAGTTAGGTGAATGAATGAATAGGTGGATGGAGAGAAGGATGGGTTGGTAGGTGAATGGATGGTTGGATGGAGGGATGGATGGATGATGAATGGTTTCTGAATAGATGGAGGGAAAGAGGGATGGATAGTTAGTAGGGTGAATAGATGAATAAGCGGAAGGATGGAAGGGTGGGTAGGTGGATGAATGGATGGAGGGAGGGAGGGATGGAGAGAAGTATGGTTAGATTGGTGGATGGATGAATGGTCAGATAGATGGATGGATACGTGGTTGAAAATAAAACTGCAGATGCTGTCTCTGTCCCCATGACACCAAAGCCAGGAGGATTCTTGTAGGGCTTCAGAGGCATGTCTAGGGCCAGCAAAGCCCGAGGTGAAAGTTGTGTTTGAGTGAGACATGCTATAGTGTTTCAAAAAGGCATCCCCCTGCTTTGTATGCATAGCCAATTCACATTTTCTGCTCTTGTCACATTCTCTCCCACTCATAGACATTTTTGCAATGGATATAAGCTTATTATTTTATTATTAGTCACAAATCATGGATAACTCGCTTTTTAAATTGATTTTTGTTGCTTGTTAAAGTGCTACATCAGCTACTACAGCTACTTGAGTTTGCAGCCAGCACCAGAAGATGTGGGTGAGTTCAGGGCAGGAGAGGGCGTGACCAGTTCTGATTGGGCGATGCTGCCTGTGGTCCGATTGGCCCCAGCACCAGTCAGGGATGCTCCTTCACCAGGAAGCAGGCTGTGGTTACAGTTCTTGCAGAGAAGTCATGTGGAGCACCTTCTGTATTTAAATAGTACATAATAAGTTTTGTCTGTTCTGTGCGAATATTTAGCAATGTGTGGTTTGATGGTTTCTGCACATGAAGCCTCTCAAAATGGAACATTTCCTCTCAGTTCCAATTTTAATCAAAGGGCAGTGTTTAGATAAGTTCCAAGGCCCTATATCGAATTGATTGGTGATGTCTGCCATATACCCGGGATGGGGGTAAAGGGGACAGTCACCCCCCCCTCACACACACACACACACACACACACACACACACACACACACTATGCTACACCTCAAGATTATCCATTCTGAATGCAAGTGCTACAGGTAAAAAAGTTACATCCCTAGCAAGTCTACTCAGTGAGCAGCAAAGCCGCCATTAGCCTGGGTCCTCACGCCCACTCAGGAGGCACACAGTCACACAGACCTGGGTTCAAATCCTGTCGCCGCCGTTTCTTAGCAGAGTGAAGTTAGGCAAGTCTGAAGAACACATATTCCCATCTCTCAGATCTCTGTGACAGCCTCCATCCACCCACCCAGTAATGACCTCTGCTTCCTGCGCACCCACCCTGCTGGGGCATATTCTTTTAGGCAAGGAATAGAAGGTAGTTTTGCAAAGCATAGACCATTGGGTTTAATTCAAGCTCTGCCACCTGCGACCCATATGACCAGAGTCACTTAACCTCTCAGGGCACCAATCTCACCAGATAAACAATGGAGATCATAAAAGCACCAATCCCATAAGGCTGTTGTGAGGATTCGGTGAGTCCATACTAGCAAAATGCTTACTAGCACCGTGCCTGGCGCGTCGCATGGGGTCACTACATGTCAGCTACGTGACGCCATCAATGAGTCTATGGCCCCTCATTAGGGCAAGTGATCCCTAGTGTCATTGTGAAGATGAAAAGAGATGATATTCTTTTTTTCTTTCCTTTTCTTTTTCTTTTTCTAGGGTTAAATCCCTGGTACTGCGGATTGAACCCTAGCGTATTCTACTTCTGAGCTGCACCCCCAGCCCTTTTTATTTTTTATTTTGAAACAGGATCTCAGTAGGTTGCTGAGAATCTTGCTAAGTTGCTGAGGTGCGCCTTGAACCTGCAACCCTCCTGTCTCAGCCTCCCAAGTACTGGGATTACAGGCGTGCACCACCAGGCTTGGTGAGATGATATTCTTAATAATACCTCTCGTGGGGCCAGGCCTATAGTAGGTGCACAGCAAATGGCAGGTGATATTATCGCTGTCTCTTTACGGTGACTTGATTATCCCTGAGCCCACCCTCTCTGCTCTGCCCTGGCGGGTTGAACCCATACCGAAGCAGGGCAGGGGCTGGGGAGAGGGTGCCCCACGGCTTCTGTGCTGCCTGCAAGAACATGTCTCTCGCCTCCCCCGAGACCCCATTGCTGCCTCTGTTGCTGACTGATTAGTGGGTTTGATTTTAGTATTTTATTTGATTTTAGAATTGTTTAAAAGGAGCACAATATAATCATTTGTGAACACACTTAAATCACTTGGCAGGATGCAATAAAAACATCACACTGAAAATTATAGCTCAAAAAGCAGGCTGTGATTTCTCCTCCATCTGAGTGGGCAAGACAGAAGTTTGAGCTTGTAGTGGGAGGTAGAAATAAAGAGGGGACAGCATAAGGTATGGCTAGAAGCAAGGGAACCTCGGGGGCCACCTGACCCTAGAACCTGGGTCCTCCCAGAGCACAGAGACCCTTGAAGATGAAGCAGAGAGGTTGAATGTCCCATTCAAGGTCATACAAGAAAACCTGGCCACGGAATACTCCAGAACTCAAATGTGACCCAGTGTGCAGCCTCCCTCAATACAGAGCCCATGGGGACGATGGCACGGTGGTCTCCCCTCTGCCCCTCAACTCTGCGGGCTGGAGGACAAGGGAGAGAACAGTCCCCATGACTCTAGATGGTGGCGGGAGGCATTCAGGCAAGCAGGAGCCCCTCGAGTGCAGGTACCCCATCTTACTCACCTCTAGCCCCAAGCCCAGCTTGAAGTCTGACACATCCTAGGAGTTAATGAAGCGCTTGTTCAACTAGGCTGGACTAACAAAAGCCTTTCTGAGGCCCCCAACAAAGTGACAGCCCAGACTCTCCCCTCACCCTGCTCTCTGCAATGCCCTGAGGCCACCTCCCCCAGGCTGACACTTCCCCATCAAGGGGACCCTTGCTGAGCAAGCTGAACACCCCTTTGACTACTTCTCTGAAGCGCAGACCACAAAGCGGATTTTTCCCCCCGCCTGCCGCTCTCAAGGCAGTGTTTCCCAAAGTGAAGGCTTACTGCTGGCGCCGAGCTAGGGTCGCGCCGGCCTTGATCCATTTCTCTAGACGGGGGAAAGGAAGAAAACATTTGCTACACCAAATATTTCAACCAGTCAGATGATCTGAGAGCAGCTGGCCTGCTCCCCACCCCGCGCCCTGGGATTGCGGTGAGATGCATCGACTTGAAGACTGTGAAGACTATGGAAGACTTTGGCAACTATCTGGTCTTATGAAGCAGATAGGTAGTGTCGAGGGTCGAGACCTGTCTTAGAAGCACACTGAGATTATTGTCTTGGACCAGCCCAGTTTGGATACATGGTATTTGGCTGGGTGGGATCTGTCCGCAAACGGACACATTCCAAGGGACCTGGTGTAATCTTCAAGGTGCTAATGGTCAATCCCTCCTTCCCCTAGGCTTGCCACATAATTGCTGATCCCTGTTTGATTAATCCTTACCGAAACCTGAGATTATTGCTGATCTCTGTTTGATTAACTTTTACTGCTACCTGTGATAATTGCTGATTCCTGGGTTTGATTAACTTTCAAAATTCCTATAAAAATGAGGCCCTGTCTATAGAGCTCCGGGAGAATTTGCCATCTCTATCTCCTCCCCGATCCCCCGATTATTCATTGTAATTATTTTGCAAATTACCATATCAGACTTCGTGTTGTTTCGTGCGAGAAGACCATTGTTAGGAAGCTGCCTGGTGCAGCGACCGCCTGTGGCAGGAACCACAGGCTTCAGGAAGCTGTCTGGGCAGTGACCGTCTGTGGCAGGAACCATAGGCTGTTTGTCAGGAAGCTGCTTGGTGCAGTGACCATCTGTGGCAGGAACCACAGGCTGTTTTGTCAGGAAGCTGCTTGGTGCAGTGACCGTCTGTGGCAGGAACCACAGGCTGTTTTGTCAGGAAGCTGCTTGGTGCAGTGACCGTCTGTGGCAGGAACCACAGGCTGTTTTGTCAGGAAGCTGCTTGGTGCAGCAACCTTCCGTGGCAGGAACCACGGAGTAGATCGTCCTCCGGAGTTACCGCAATAAGGTAGGACTCAGAGAGGTGACAATGCCAGCCCCTCCCTTTCGTTGCCAGCCCGGTGATGAAGGTGTGGTCTACACTGCTGGATTCTGACTTTCCAGTCAATAGTGTGCAAATAGAGACCCCAGAAAGAAGAGACATGTGGGTGTCACCGGTCATGAGAGCGCATTTCTGCATCACTGGTGGAAAGCATGTCCGGGGCGCTCTAGCCACCACCCTGTACTCCATGAGCCCACCCCCTCATCGGGGGACAGGAGGGCAAGAGTGACACACGGTGAGACCAGGGCTTCGGTTGATTCGGCACCCCTTACGCATCACACTGCCATGGAGTTGCTCTGTCTTGTTACATCATGAAGCAGAAAACATATCCTAACACCCTGCTTTAGAATTCCTCTGAGGGTGGGGAACTGCCTTTCCTTGGGAAAATACCAGAATAAGGTGAGACTGTGGAAGAGGAGGTGGCCGTGAGCCAGGACTTCAGAGGGCGATGACACCACTTAGGAATGTCTTGACTCTGCTCCTGGAAAGAGTAAGAAAGCACAGGAAGCAAGATGAAGGAGGAGGGAGGGGAGAGAAGAAGATGGAGAGGGGCCAGGATGGGGCAAGGAGGAGGGGCACAGAGGCCTCTTCCAGGCCAAAGTCCTGCTTCACTCTGACACAAACCCCTACTCCACCTCCCTCAGACATCATCCCTATATCCTCATGCTTTGAGCAAGCAGGCTTTCTGGAACACTTAACAAGGGCTGAGTTTTACCCAGGGTCCTCATGACACCGTACAGATTCCAGGAGATATCAGCGAGGGTACCGGCTGGGTTGCACACACATACCTATCGTGTTCAAAACTCACAGCATCCCTCCGAAATAGCCAGTGTCTCAGGTTTGATGCTCATGCAGAAGGGAAAGTCAGAGAGGTGCAGCCACTTTCCCAGGATCCCCAGCATTGTGAGCGGCGGAGCCAGGATTCAAACCCAGCTTAGTCTAGACCGCAAAGCACATACTCTTAACCAGGCCACTCCCAGCAGAAGGTGGGCCCCAACCACAGGAGTGAGTGAGGAAGAGGAGGAAACTAGGCCAGGCCAGAATAAAAATAAGGACCCTGACCTGTCCCTGGGGAAGAGCCTCAGGGGTATCCTGGAGCCCGGTGGGAATAGGTCCAGGAAAGCATTACGTTCAATCCCTGCAGCAGGAGGCCAAGTGCCTGGCGTTAAAAAAGAGCTCTGTGGGTCTCAGGTGTGCTAAGTGGGTATCTTTCCTTGTCTCCCTCAACAAGGAAGCTTGGCCACAGCCAGGAGGTTGACTGGGCTCCCTTATGGCCACTGGGACTCCAGAGAGCATGTGAGCCTGCAGCTACATCAGCTGTAGCGCCACCTGCTGATGTGCTTGGGACACAGGGTCCCCGAGAGGCTGGGAAGTTCAGTGGTTGAAGAACAGCACAGGGCCATCCTAGGCAGATCAGGAGCAAACACTGGCTCCTCTCTGTAAGGTGAAAACAATGACCGAGAGAAGCCTCAAGACCCCAGAGAAATGAAAGGCGAGCAGCAGAGTATTCAATCACAAAAGTTCAGAGTTCCGTGATCCATTCATAAATTCAAGCAAGATCAAAGCCCCCTGTCCCATGGCACAGTAGGGAAAGAGGAGGATGAGTTACTGAGTATATGCACGGCTCAAGGCTCCATTCTGAGTGTCTTTCCGCTCTCCCAGACTAGTTCATCCACCTGCAGCTTTGGTACACACAAGGGCTCCCTCATCCACGAGTCTAGCCCTGGTCTCTCTCCTGACATCTTGGCTTCCTGGTGGCATCATGACTTGGGCAGGAGTCTTTATCATAAGAAACACAACTCTACATAACTAAAGTAAAAGGGGGCAAATATTTCCTGGTCTATAGAGCCCTTGTTATATAGAGAACTGAGGAAGAGATTGGCTACTTGTTGGATGAATGAATGAATGAATTAATGAATGAATGAATAGAAAAACATGAATATGTTTATTAGGGGAAAGGAATAAGACTTTGGTGACTATCTAGTAACTGCTGGTGGGCATTTATCCTATCTTATTTAACCACATAAAGAGACTTGAATTCTGGAGTGGGGGGCTGTATAGCTTACCCAAAGTCACACGGCCAGCCCATGAAAGGGTAGAGTTAGCCGGGCATGGTGGCGCACACTTGTAATCCCAGTACTTTGGGAGGCGGAGACTGGAGGATCCGGGTTCGCAGCCAGCCTCAGCTCTCTCTCTCTCTCTCTCTCTCTCTCTCTC
>PVJS01031260.1:0-23527 GCA_004027185.1 Glis glis | reverse complement strand
CTCTCTCTTTCTCTCTCTCTCTCTCTCTCTACTTAGTGAGACCCTCCGCAACTTCGTGAGACCCGGTTTCAAAATAAAGTATAAAAGATAGGGCCGGGGGTGTAGCGCGGAGGTAGAACGCTCCTGGGTTCAATCCCCAGTACTGCAAAAAAAAAAAAAAAGAAAATTTAAAAGAACAAAAACAAAGAAGGAGATCATTTCAGATAAGAGGACAGTTCTGTGGTCAAGTGTGTAGCAGCCTTCTGTGAGATCGATCTGTAATCATGGTCAAAGGCTGATGTCCCAATTTCCTGTTTTAGGGCACAGGTCTTCTGCACTTGTTTCATATGTTTCTTTCATCTTTCAAAAATGCATTGAAATATAATACACGAATATAAGTATATATATCATAACTCTACAACTCAATGAATAACAAAAACAGTGTATTTGTGTAGCCAGCTCCCCGGTCAAGAAACAGTATTCATACCAAGAAATCCTTATCATGCCCTCCGTTGCTGGCTCACCCAGACACTCTGCAAGGGGCTGTTCCATTGACTTGTCACAACGTTAACTAGTTTTGCCAGGTTTTATACTGTATAGAGAGGGAATCATACACTGCGCACTGCTGGATCTGGCTCCTTTGGTTTGTGAGATTCATTCATAGCAACATCTTATATTGAAAACCTCAAGAGTCAACTGTTGGGAGTTAAGTCCAATGCTCCAATGAATAATGCTATTCTCAAATCTTTGTTTTTGTGGTACTGGGGGTTGAACCCAGGGGCATTCTACCTCCAATTGACATCCTGCACCCTATTTTGAAACAGCATCTGGCTAAGTTGCTGAGGGTCTCACTAACTTGCTGAGGCTGACCTCTAACCTGTCATCCTCCTGACTCAGCCTCCCAAGTACTGGGATTACAGGCATGTGACACCACACCTGGCTTATTCTCAAATCTTTAACATCACAAAAGTTTGATAACATCAGTGTCTTGCCCAAAGATGATATCTCAGGCATTCTACCAGCTTCTGAGCCAGGGAAACCTGCTTTGCTTCATATAAGTGGTTTTGTCATAAAATAATAACCTCTTCAATTCAATTGTCAAGCATCATTGTAGACCTTAGAACAGTATTCACAGAATAACATTTTTTCAGAATAAAAATAGAGCAACCAAAAGGGCCAGCTTTTATGTTAAATAATTTGATGTATTACCTCTAAAACATTCCCTCCTTTGTGCTTTTCACTATTGTGAAAGTATGTTATTTTTAATACCAAAAACTCTACTATATTTAGTTCACTTTGATGTGTTTATTCCCCCATCAAAACACACACACACACACACACACACACACACACACACACCTCACTATCATTGACTTCAGGGGGTTAGCTAAAGATAAACAACTAGATGGGTTACACCTCATTATTGAAATCTTCTTTTGATATATCAGAAATTAATACTATTTACATGAAATTTTAAAAACCATATTATAGAAAACAAATCACTGTTACGGTTCTCCTCCATTAAAATGCCTGCAGGAAAGGTGCTATAGTTTGGATCCAGAATGTTCCTCAAAGGTCCATGTGTTAATAACTTTGTCCCCAGCTTGGTGCTATCGGAAAATGGTGGAACATTTAAGAGGTGAGGCCAGGGGGGACATCTTAGGTCACCGGGGTTGTAACCTCGAAAGTGATAATGGAACTCTTACTCCTTCTTCTTCCTCTCTTTGCTTCCCAGCTGCCATGAAGTTAGCATCTTCCTCTGCCACACTTCCCTGCCATAATGTACCACCTAGCCACAGGGCCCAAAGCATCGGAACCAACCAGTCATGAACTGAAACCTCCAAAACTATAAGCTAAAACAAACCTTTCTTCTTTTTAAGTTTATTATCTCAGGGATTTTGTTACAGTAACAGAAAGTTGACTAACCCAAAAAGTCTATTTTTAAAAAGTCAAGTTTATTGAGACATCATTTATATAGAGAAGTAAAATTCACCTTCCTTAGGATACAATTCTACAGGCTTCTGATAGGCACATACAGTTTTGTAGCCATCACCACAGTCAAGATACACAACAATCCATCATCCCCAAAAGTTCCTTTTTGACCCTTCTCTACTCTCTGGCAGCCACTGATTCCATATGTCAGTATATAAAATATTTCCCCCTTGGATAGAGGCAGATGAGCAGCACAGGTCTGGCTCCTCATGACCTCTCCTGCATTCCATGCAGACTTGTCCTGCCCTGGCCCCACTGCATCTTTGGTGCCTGTCCTCTGCACACTTCTACCCACAAGTCTTAACTCTGTTATATGTTGACCATGAACCTTCTTTTCCTCCTGCACTTAATCAGTTCCTATTCATCCTTGAAATCGCAGCATGGGCATCATTTCCTGAGAAACCTTCTCTGACCAGTTCAAACTCTTAAAGCAGTATGCACGCATCAAAGCCACATTTTATGTATATTTATGTATCCTTTGAGTAATGTCTATCTTCCCTGCTAAACTGTGAGCTTCATGAGGGCAAGGACTGACAGGTATTGATCATGGTTGTGTTCTGAACATACTGCACAGCATCAGGTACTCAACACTAGGTAAGTAGCAGGTGCAGTGCTACACGCCTGTAATCCTAGCTACCCAAGAAGCTGAGGCAGGAGGATCACAAGTTCAAGGCCAGACTGGACAACTTAGCAAGACCCTGTTTGAAACTAAAAAAAAAATTAAAAGGGCTGGGGGTGTAGCTCAGAAGTGGGGTGCCCCTGGGCTCAATTCCTAGAATTCCCAGTACTGAACAAAAAAAGAGAAAAGATGAGGGATGTGAACAGTCGATTCTAAGCCAGCACTGCTCTAGATAGTTACCTGTGATTCTTTCAAAGGTTCAGTAAGATCTATGTTACTGTTTCCAGTTGGTTTGGGTTTCTGTTTTGTTTTGTTTTGTTTATTGGTACTGAGGGCTGAACCCAGGGGCATTCTATCTCCGAGCTACATCCCACTGATTTTTATTTTGAAACAGGGTCTTGCTAAGTTGCTGCGTGTCTTACTAAGTTTTTGAGGCTGGCCGTGAATGTGCAATCCTCCTGTATCAGCCTCCCAGGAACTGGGATTACAGGTGTACACCACCACGCCTGGGTTATTGTTTCTGTTTGACTGATGTGATAATCTTACACTTTGTACATAAATTCTTTGACACTCATCCCTCCAAGAGCTGGCACCTGATTCTCCTCCTATTGAATGTAAGCTGACTCACTTCTGATGACTAAAAGGCAGCAGGAGTGACACTATCATAAACGACATTGTGCTTTCTCTTTGCCCTCTCTTGGGTCACTCCCACTGTGGGAAGCCAGCTGCCGTGCGGACACATCCAGAGCCCTGTAGCGCGGCCCACGGGGTGAAGAACCGCACCTCCTGCCAAATGAGTGAAGTGGGTCCACCATCCTGTCAGGTCTTCCCGTGACTGCAGCCCTGGCCTGTATCTTGACTGCACCTTATGGTAGACCCTGAGCCAGAACCCGCCAGTGAGCTACTCCCAGATTCCTGACCCACAGAAAGTACCCGAAAGAATAAATGTTTGGTCCTTCAAGATACTGAGCTCACTCTAAAGATCACTATGGAGGTTCCTCAAAAGACTAAGAATGGAACCACAGTATAACCCAGCCATACCTCTCTTTGATATCTTTCCAAAGGAATTGAAGTTAGAGTAACAGAGTGACACATGCATATCCATGTTTATAGCAGCACAATTCACAGTAGCCAAATCATAGATCCAACCTAGGTGTCCATCGGCAGATGAATGGATAAAGAAAATGTGGTGTACACACACAACGGAGTGTTACTCAGCCATAAAGGACAAAATTATGTCATTCAAAGGAAAATGGATGGAGCTGGAGAACATCATGCTACATGCGATCAGCCACTCAGAAAATCAAGGGCTGCATATTTTCTCTCATATGAGGAAGCTAGAGAGAAAAATGGAAGAAAGGAGACCTTGTAAAAATGAGGAGAGAGACCAGTAGAATAGTGTAAAGAGATCAGGGAGGGAGGACGGGAGGAAAAGGGGAAATAAAGGAAAAGAAACAGACCAAATAATGTTATATGTGTATATGAATGTATCACTATGAATCTCACTAGCATGTATAATTACAATGCACCAATAAAAATATTTTTGAATTACTAAGCTTAGAAAGGATTTGTTTTGAAACAATAGAGAACTGAAAAAACTGATGAGGGAAGAACAGAAAATTTATATAACTTGTTTAAGGCCACACAACTGTTAACTGGCAGATTCAGGATTAAAACACAGGTCGGTGTGATGCTATAAAGCCAATATTCTCTGTACCATGCCAGATCTAGCACGGCAATACTAAGTGTGACATCTGAAAGATGTGTAGTATGACAAATACTAAATCATTTTATGTGCTGTTGTAAGATGTTTTGATGTAGATTCCAGTCATACCTAATTAGCCACAGGGAGCTATTTATATGTACAGTGCCTTGCAATCTTCCAGTCTTCACTGATTAGAATTAATATCTTCATTCCATAACCCTAGATAACTCATTTTCCTTTTCTCCCCTTACTTCTTCCATTTCCTAATCAAATTAATAAAACATTACTTTCATCTAATCATACCAGTACTTTTTATATTCTTGACTAGAGCATTTTCACTAGTTTCCTTCCTCCTGAGTAGGAGACCTTTGCACTAACTTAAGAAGAAGAGTGTCATGGGCCCAAGAGCAGGATTTCTGCTGGGCCTTAGCAAGCTCTGGAACTGTGACCTTGGAGAGATCTCTCTCCATCTCATTTCTGATTGTATCATCATGTCGGTGGACTAGGTTTAATCGAGGAATCTTTATTCAGTGGCAGAGAGCATGGAACACTGGTTTTACTCATAACTTTGCTTTTTTAGGGTCTTGGCTTATCTTGGAGCTGGAAGAAATTTAGAAATGGCAAGCATTTCTAATGCCAGGCACTTGGGGGCTTTTTGGCTAAATTAAGTAATTATTTATTTATTTTTGGTACTGGGGATTCTATCTCTGAGCTACACCTTCAGCCCTATTTTATTTTTATTTTGAAACAGGGTCTCGCTAGGTTGTTGAGTCTCACTACTTGCTGAGACTGTCCTCAAACCTGCACCTCCTGTTTCAGCCTCCCAAGTGCTGAGATTACAAGTGTGCACCACCACGCCTGGCTTAAATTAAGTAATTAAAGTCCATCTTTAACATCTCAGTCTCTTGTCCAGTCGTCCCCCCCCCCATTCCCCTGAAGGGCTTCTTAGTTTGTGATGGAAGGCGTTGGCCTCGTTTCCATTCCTCTTCCTGGACTGTTTCTGGATTGTTAGATGAGTGGAGGCTGGAGAGATTCAGCCACGTGGGCAGTGAGCGTGGGCACACTGGAGACGATGGGGAGGGTGCTGCATCGTGTTTCAATTGCTGTTACCCTCCCTGCCACTGGCAGTCTAAAGCTGATGATGTCTGTAACAAGGGTGGGTTTTAGGGGACCCAATCAATGACTCTAGTCCCACTGGAAGGCAGACGGGGGAGTCAGGTTGTTCCTGATGATGCTTAACTGGACCATGGGCATAGAGTGCTAAATTGAGCAGGCAGGTCAATGCAACTCTGAACCAGATAGACTGATCTGCAATAGTCCCCAACACCACTGATTCCTGTTACAGGCCTATGGGGGTGAAGCTGACCACATTTCCTTTGTCTTAAATTAGGAACCTGAATGGAATGGTTCACCGATTAGAACGAACACCAAAGAAATGGGGCAGAGTTCCAAGAAGTCCTCCTTTTGAGCTTGGCATTAATCTGAATTATGGGATAACCCAAAGGGTCCCAGAAAATGGGCTGGGGGTCCAGGGGGCAAGGGGAGGGTGGTGGCACTTGGGAGGGTTAAGACAGCTATTTACTAAACCAATTCAGAAGTATGTTGATATTTTGACATGTGCATCTTTATTAGTATACTCCAGATCAGTAAGGAGCACATGAGACAACTCCTTTCTCAATGAATGCCCAAGTCATCTTTTGTTAATGTTCACATAGGAATTACCATCTGTGGGATTGGATAAGAACCTCTATAGATAATTATTAAAACTGACAGTGCAGTTAATGTAAATTGTAACATGTAATAGAAATTAGAGGAATTTGGTTTATTAAGTAAAAAAAAAAAGGACTAGCCAGGAATGCTGTAATCCCAGTACTTGGGAGGTTGAGACAGGAATATCACAGGTTCAAGGGCAGTCTCAGCAAGTAGTGAGACTCTCAGCAACCTAGTGAGACCCTGTTTCAAAATTAAAAAAAAAAATAGGGCTGTGGGTATAGCTCAAAGATAGAATGCCCCTGGGTTCAATACCCAGTAACACACACACACACACACACACACACACACACACGCACACACGCACACAACGTATGAGTTGTGAGGGAAACACAAGTGAAGTCCCAGGAAGTTTTGATTAAATGTACTGTTTAGAAATGTATTATAGTTAAATACACCCAAAAGCTGTTCCTCTGTAAAGAGAATGGACATTTCTGTTGTTGTAACAGGGATTTCTCTGTGGAGAGCACAGATAATGGAGTTCATAGAGAACACCCAACCACTAACTACATGTTCTTAATCTGCATAAGAACCTTATAAACCCTGTTTGTAATGATTGGGGAGGTTTGTACTCAGATGTCTGTTTATAATAAAATCTAGAATTGGCGAGAAGGAGGATGAGGCTCCCCCAACTCTTACTTGGCACTAAATACCAACATCACCAACATTACAGACATGTAACTTGAGGAGTGGTTGTGAATGGGAGACTGGAAGAATCGTGCATATTGTACCATATCTTTAACCTACGCATAAATCTGATTCAACCATAATGCAATATGCACCAATACTCCTGGCCTCAGGGAAGCCTGTGGCACAGACTTGGAAATATTTCTTACTGAACACTACTCTTTGAAATGAACAAATAATTGTTTAGAATGGAGACATGCTAAGCCATCGACAGGAGACAGGATGGTTCACAGGCCAGTGGTAGCACTGCAGTGATTTGGTATTTTAAGAAAAAACTGCATCTCTCAGATGTTTAGGTGTCATTGTGAACATAAAAACAAAAACAGAGTCACTGAGGCAAAGGTTGGTTGGGTGAGAGGAAGGGAGCCGCTGAGAAGAAGGGAGGCTTAGCCAGGCTTTCTAGTTGGCCCAGTCCCATTCATCCATTCACCAAACTTTACAGAGCACCTGTTATGCCTATTCTAACTACTGGCAACATGAAAGTGAATAGTCAAAATCCGCATGGCATTTACATTTTGGTGGGGAAGGCAGTCAGTAAAGAAACACACACACACACACACACACACACACACACACACACACACAGAGTTCTAAGTAGATGGAACAGGAAGTGAAGAGTTCAGAGGTGGGAATGAACTCGTGTATTCCTGGATCAAAAAGAAGGCCAGTTTGGCGTTTATTAGTGCTGTTTGCCAAATGCTCAGTTCCCCCTCCTTTTGGGCACAGGTAGAATGGTACTACTTGGTTCTTCTCTGGATGGGTAGGAGCATGTGACTAGTTCCAGACAGTGAGTCATGAGCAGAAATAACATGTGCCATTTATGGACAAGCCAGTGTAAGACTGCCTGGCTCTCTTTCCACTTTCCTCTCTGATATGATGGCTGGTAACGCTCCAGAGAGCGGCTGCCTAGATCTAGGAGTGAGGAAGAAAACAGTGTGGGAACGGTCACCTGCAAACTCCTAATAGACATGTAACGTGAGCAAGAAATGTCTGTATTTTTTAAGCCTCCAAGATTTGAGTTATCTATTATCTCAGTGTGGCCTAGACTATCCTAACTGAGAATCAGTGTAACTGGTGGGAAGAATGCTAGGGAGAGATAGAAGATGAGATGTAAGGACTGGCCAGCAGCCAGGTCACGCGGAGCCTTGTAGCCTATGCTCAACTTGAAGTTGAGTCTGTGTGAAGGAAAAAAAAATTTTTTTTTTGTGGTACCAGGGATTGAACCCAGGGGCATTCTACCTCTGAGCTACACCCCCAGCCCTATTTTGTATTCTTTATTTTGAAACAGGGTCTCACTATGTTGTGGAGGGCCTCACTAAGTAGCTGAGGCTGGCCGCTAACCCAGATCCTCCTGTCTCAGCCTCCCAAGTACTGGGATTACAAGCATGCACCACCACGCGTGACTAAGGAAAAGTCTCTGGAGGGATTAGAGCTGGGAAATTGCACGGTGTGATTTGCATTTGCAAAGAATCACTTAGTCCTGTAGGGGAAGGTCCTAGTTCATAGGAGACATAGAGATAATGGGAATGATGTCTACTGCATGCTTTCTGTAAAGTAGGTGTTCACATTTCTGTGATATATGTTCATAAAGGGGTTGGAATGTTCCTTGGTGAATCTAGGGTGTTCATTATACTCTTTTAATATTCTCGTGGGCCAGGTGTGGTGGAGCACGCTTGTAATACCGGTACTTGGGAGGCTGAGACAGGAGGATCGCAGGTTCGAATTAGTGAGACCCTGTTTCAAAATAAAAAAATAAAATCAGGTTGGGGATGTAGCTTGGAGGTAGAATGCCCCTGGGTTCAATCCCCAGTACCACACACAAAAAAATTAATGTTCTCATGGGATTAGAAGTTTTTAAATGAAAAAGTTGGATAGCACAATCCTATCACGCTAGATAACTAAAAGGTGAGACAGGAGCAAAGAAGACCATGAGGAGGCTGCCGCAGGTGGGAGACGTGGTTCTGGCTGGAGCAGCAGCAGCAGTGAGAAATGAGTAGATTTGAAATCTCTTGTGTATGGAGCCAGTAGGATGTGCTGATAGGCTGGCTGTGGGATATGAAGAAAAGAGGAATCAGTGGGTCTCTTAGGCTTCTGTCCCAAGCAAGTAGAAGATTGGTGATGTTACTAACTGAGATGTGACAAGGGGAAGGGGCAGAGGTGGGGATAGGAAATAGTAATTCTCTTTTGGATGTAGTAAGGGTGAGCTTCTAAGTGGAGACCCAGTTTGGTAGCTGGATAAATGAGTTGGGGATTCAGAGAAGAAATCTAAGATGGAAATCTAACACTTGGAATTATCAGCATTTAGTGGCATCCAAACCATGGAGCTGGCTCTGCACTCCTAGGAAGCGAGCGTAGGTAGAGAGGAGAGCCGGCACCGAGCCTTGGGAAATGGAGCTTAGACAGACAGGGAAGACGATCACGCAGTTCATTTGATTTCTCTTGTATGGCTCCATGCTTACTAAACAAGCACCGAATTATTATTTGACTTCCCAGATAGATGCACCCATAAAGGAAAGGTTGGTCATATGACTCTGGAATATTCTAGTTCCTAGGACAGTTCTGTTGTAAAGAAGTTGGTCACACTCACAAGCTTGGTTTGAGTCATCCCCTGAGGCAGCCATTCCCAGTGTGCTGACAAATCTGATGGTGAAGCAGGCGGAGAAGCCAGGCACGGGCTGTGAAATTCCCCAAGGAAGCCATTGCTACAGTGCTGGCTGGCATGCTTCCTTAGCTCACAT
The DNA here is from genome assembly GCA_004027185.1 of Glis glis. NCBI lineage: Eukaryota > Metazoa > Chordata > Mammalia > Rodentia > Gliridae > Glis > Glis glis. The sequence continues at coordinate 14,037 of PVJS01031260.1, read as the reverse complement.
CTCTTTGCAACCTGCCAAGCAAGAATGTTCTCACATTTCCACCATTGGTGAGAAAACCCTAAGCCAGGTAGAGCTGAGAGAATATTTCCTTCTTTGTTTGTACCCTTGTGTATTGTCAGAGTCCTGCTGATTTGTCACCGTGTCTCTCAAATAGTCTGTCTTCCATGCTCATTTTGTATTTCCTTAGATCAGGGTCCTGATTACTATTTCAGGAGGATTCTTTTATGTACTTGATAGATCTGTGTTTTAAAGTTTCATTTTTTTAGCGGGCACAGTGGCACATACTGTATTGGACAGGTTTCTCTACATTAACAGAATACACAGAATGAGTATATTTGAAAAAAGGGATTTATCAGATGGGCTTACAGTTTGAAGCAATGTAGTCCCAGGTTCTGACTGCACGTGGAGAGTCAGAGGAACCAGTAGCTGGTCGAACGGTCTAAGAGCTGGAGTCTTAGGATCGGAGCAACCACTAATTCAATCCCAGTCCAGGACGTGAAGATCAGGAAGCTCTTCGGAGAAACGATGGTGAAGTTTCAGTTCCAAGAGCTGGAGGCCGAGAAGATCAAGAAGCTCTTCAGAGAAAGGCGAAGCCGGCGGCCGACAATCTCAGGCGAGAGCAGATGCGTTTTCCTCGGAAAGAGTCGCACACACTCTACACGGCTTCTACCTCTTTTATCTAAGTCCCCACCTATCAGAATCCTGCTGCCTACATTCAGGGCAGGGCTTTCTCTTTAATCTGCTGTTACACACCCAAAATCACATAATCTTGGGTGTGTCATGATCAGGTCAAGTTGACAACCTAGAATAACTATCACACATACCTATAATTCCAGTACTTGGAAGGCTGAGACAGGAAGATTGCAAGTTTGAGGCCAGTGTGCAGTAAATTAATGAGACCCTATCTCAAGATTTAAATTAAATTAAATTAAAAGGGCTGAAGGGGTGGGGGTGGGGTAGCTCCATGGTAGAGCATCTCTGGTTTCACACACCCTAGCACTGCGCACGCACACGCACACACACACACACACACACACACACAGAGTTTCATTTCATTTTTGAATAGGTAGTATCCAAATAATTCAAAAACCCAAATGACAAAGTATACACTGAGAAATCTCTTTCCGACCCAATCCGAGTTTCCCCCTAAATCACTGCCTCCTCATTGCATAACCATGTGATAGCCCTTGGCCACAAGGGTGATTAGGAAATACAGCCTCTGGCCAGGCAGCCTTATGCCCAGCAAGATGCTACTGCTCTGGAAGAAAAGGGAGGCTGGCTTTTGATGGATCTGCAGCAGTCGCTACCACACTATCTCCCTCTATCTGAGGCCCTGCCTCCTGGGCTGGGGCTGCTCTTTTGTCTAGGAGGAAAGAGAATGCTTTTTTGATTAAATAAAGTTTGAACAGAGACTCAAAGGGAGCTCTTTGGGCATCCAAGGAAGAGCATTCAGAGCCCAGGAACTGCAAGGGTCAAGCCTGTCCAGACGCTGCAAGGCACCAGAGCCTAGAGTATGGATGGAAGCGAGGCCAGCAGGAGCCAGAAGTGTGTCCATGCCAACCATGGCATGGTCAAAAAGTTGGGTTTGATCTGTGTGTATGAAGTGGCATTTAAACAGTTAAGCTGAATCCTTGGTGGTCTCTTCGGGACAGAGGGTCTGGGCACAACATGTGTATGTATATGTACATATACACATATCTCACGCTTTTTTTGTGCGCACTGTAATTATACATCATGGACTCAAGGTGATCCAGTCATACATGTGCACTGCACTTGCTTAGATTTTACACAGATCCCAGCTGCTGTGTGGACCTCAGCCTGTGGGGAGGCGAAAACAACGACTGGGAAACTGATTAGGAGGCTATTGCAGTACTCCAGGACAGGGAAACTGGTGGTTTGGGTGTGTGGCTATAAGCGGTCAGATTCTAGGCACATTTTGTTGGTGGAGCCAGAAGGACTTGTCCAAGGACTGCATGTAGGATGTGAAAGAGAGGGATCCAGAATGACTTCAAGGTTTTGTCCTGAGGAACTAAGGATAGAATTTCCATTTACAGAGCTAGGTAGGGCTGCAAGAAGAATTGTTTGAAAGTGGAGTGGGGTGGAAACATTGCGATTATTTGTAGATATAATGGTGATGCAGAGATGTAAAGTGTCTGGCTACACAAATCGTGGGAGGGCTCCCACCTCAAGATATCAGTCTCGGAGTCAGTAGTATGTGAGTGACATTTCAAGCACTGGCTTGGACAAGATCATTAGGAGGGAGTGTAGCCAGAGAAGGGAGGATGACCAAGGCTGGAGCTCCCGGGCGTTCTAGTGTTCAGGTGTCAGGAAGCTAAAGAACATTTGAGAAGCAGCAGCCATTGAAGTAAGAGGAGAACCACAAGGGCACGATGCCCCAAAGAGAAACCGAAGAAAGTGCCTTAAGAAGGTGAGACGAGGACTCAGAACTGACCCCTGGGTTTGGCAACTGGAAGGACATAGTACTAGTGCTTTTAGTTGATTTTCGGGCCTTAAAGTTGGAGTAGATCCATGAGAGAGAAAGTGGAGAGGAATGGAAAATGGAAACTAAGAATAAGTCTTGTGACATTTTACTTAAAGGACATTAGAAAAAAGGGGTGGTAGCTGAAAGCAGATGTGTAGGGAAGGAAGCATTTCTTTTTCATTGTTGTTGTTTCTTTTCTTTTCTTTACTTTTTTTGTGGTACTAGGGATTGAACCCAGGGCCATTCTGCCTCTGAGCTACAGCCCCAGCCCTATTTTATTTTGAAACAGGGTCTCACTAAGTTGCAGAGGGTCTCGGTAAATTGCTGAGACTGGCCACAAACCTGGGATCTTCCTGTCTCAGCCTCCCAAGTACTGGGATTGCAAGCATACGCCACCATGCCCAGCTACTTGTTTCTTTTTAAGAAGAGATTGGGAGATATAAAATGCTGATGGGAATAACCTGCAGGAAGGGTGAGACAGGACACAGCTGCAGGAGTTGAGGGCTTGAGTGGGCGAGAAGGGGTGGGCTCCATGTCACAGGACTCTGATGAGCACTCAGGCAGTTGTAGCAAGAAGGCTGCCAGGTGTGTGGTACCTGCACAGGTTCCTCCTTAGAATTGATGGCGGGAGCCAGCAAGAGTGCTCAGTGAATTAAGGATCCAGATGAGAAGTTGGGAGCATGGAGGGGGTGGGGCTATTTGAGGTTGGATGAGGGAGAAGTGGCATAAAATTGTCTCTAGAGCAGGAGAATAAGTTGAATAGGGAAGCGTTATCAAACTTTTTTTTAAGATGTTGGGGATTAAACTCAGGAGTGCTCTACCACTGAGCTACATCCTCAGTGCCCTCCTTCCACTTTTTGAGACAAGGTCTTGCTATATTGTTCAGACTGACCTCTATCTTGCAATCCTCCTGCCTCAGCCTACAAAGTTGCTAGGATTATAGGCATGTACCACACCCTGTAGTTCTCGAAATTGAGGGCACATTAACATCACCTGTAGACCTCAATAAAATAGGGATTGCTAGGGCCTGCCTTCAGAGTTCTAATTCAGTAGGTTTGAAGAGAGGTCTGAGAATTGGCTTTTCTAACAAGTTTCTCATTTTCCTGAACTGCTGGACCAGGGACCTACTTTGAGACCCAGTGGATTAGGAGACATGGAAAGACTACTGAGGAATGTAATATAGTCCTTTTTGAGGTTAGTGTTCATGAAAACAGTGAGCTTGGGTGGGTGTTTTTCTCCAGCCATGCTCAGTCTTTTGGGTGTTGGCTGGAATAGACCAAACTGATTTTACTAGGGTGCTGTTTTGCAAGATAAATAGGAGGAAGGCAAATGATGTTTATTGTAATGTTACCTAACCAAGGTGGAAAGAGAAGTGAGCTCTACTGGGAGTTGGTGAGGCCCAGGACAGGTACCTAGGTTGCAATATTTAAGGAGAAAACTGTGCAGGTAGCCATCCAGCTTTTGCAGAGTCCTGAATGAGCACCTCAGATGTTAGTGAGCATGCTGGACTCTCCCTCATCTCTCCCTAATCTTAGACCTAGAGGTAAGGACACAGAGGAGATCTGGGGGAGTAAAAAGATGATGGAATCACTACACTAGGGATCTTGATTGGGTTGAAAAATTATTGAAATTGAGATAGCAGAGGAAGTGACTCAAAAAATGTAGGAGACAGTAGTTACAGAATTTGATATTTGAATATAATACCATGGATCAATATAATTATTGGCATTTGTGAAGTCTGAACTTGTGTATGACTAGGGAGTGAAAGACAAGGTCATTGGAAGTGAAGAAATTGAGGAAATTTAAAAGACCAGGGTACTAGAAGAATCATCATCAATGGATATTAAAACCCACAGGAATCATGAGAAGAGTTGTGGAGACAGAGCTAGTAACTCTGGACCTAAAGTTTTCTATGAATGGAGTGTTAGGTTGCAGGTTCGAGTGTTCGGAGAAGTGAGAGACCAGTTCCACCAATCGATAATGCAAAAGCAAAGGAACTTTATTTGCTAGCTCGAGCTAGGGTCCAAGTCTCATCCAGCACAGTGGAGTCTTGACCTCGACCCCGAGCTCTAGATTACTCAGGCTTTTATACATTTTGGTTACATATACAGTTGGCAACAGTTAGGGGTATTTGGAGTTCACTGATTGGCTCGTCACACCTGGGGAGTTGGGGACTTTACACCATTGTTCTGATAGGCCTCACCAAGCGGCAGTTTCCGTGAGAACATCTCTTGGAACTATTGGTTCAGGCCCTAACATTGTTCCAATAGACCCCACCGGGCGGTAGTTTCTGTGGGAACACTTCTTGGACCTATTGGTTTTAGGCCCTACCATTGTTCTGAAAGGCTCCATCAAGTGATGGTTTCTGTGGGAACATCTCTTAGTTTGGTTTCTGAGAAACAGAAACTTGGGCCTAGCCTAGTTCCTTCAGAAGCACAACCTGTCATGGCTGTTCTTCGGCCTCACAGGAGGAGGGGAGAAAGGGGTGATAACATCAGATCTCATATAATTCAAACTTCCTGGATGTTGAGGTAATCTTAGGAATTCTGTCCCTGCTGTAGAAGTCTCAGTGTGACAGCTGGCATGACAGAATGTTTGCCTACTGGATCAGCTATTTCCAGTGCCTCTGTCATTCGGGAAGAGTCTGAGAGGTACACCAGGGATACATTCTGAGTTCAGCCAAGTTGTGTCATGGTATCCTCATGCAAAGGGTTAATGTCCAGATGAAGTGCTGCTCCTGTTCACTTAGTGTTATCTGAAACAAAAGCAGGCATGCTTTTAGATAGGTGACCAGGAAGGACATCATTATAAAATGAAAGGTCTAGTCCCAGCTTAGTGTGGACCTTCTCGAGTTTTCACTGGCAGGGCTCCATGGCCACTCAGCCACACCATGGGTTCCTACTGTTTTAGAGCCACTTGTGGGGAGTTCGTTGTCTCTGGTCGTGGTAGATTTGAAGATTCAGTGATCCGGAGTGTGTGCCATTTGATTTTCCTTCTTCGTTCTCGTCTTAATCCCTACCATTTCATTTTGCTCACTCTCAATAAAAAATTCATATGTTTTCAGCCTTCATTCTTCTCAACTACATTCTTCCATAATTTGGCTGATGCCTGTGCATTTTTACCTTGAAATTGATTTTGTTTTTCTCCTTCTGCTGGTCCCTTTGCTTCTACCCTTTAACGCTGTGATCTGTGATCCTTGCTTGTATATCCCTTTAGCCCTACAAGGGCCCACTTGTTGGCTCAAATTCATGCCAGACTGGACTGAACTAGGAATTTGCTAATTTTCCCAATCTGGAGTTTCTGACTCAGTACTAGGCTAATGTTGCTGGTGGTCATGTCCTGACCTTGATAATCTGGGAAAATGGGACTGCATTTTTATTTGTCCTTGATTTCCAGAGACTGAAACCTTAACACATATGCTCTGAAGGGAACTTTGTTACTCTTGGACTGCTCAGATTAGTTCTCTTTCCTCTGATACATTAGTCCAGTGCCATGGTTTGGATCTTAAATGTTTCCCAAGGACTCATGTGTTGGAGACTTTGTCCCCAGAAAGAGGATATTGGAAGGTGGTGAAACCTTTAAGAGGTCGAGCCTAATGGGTGATCTTTAATTCATTGAAGACATTTCCTGAGGGGGATTATGGAACCCTGGCCTCTTCCTCATTCATTCATTCATTCATTCTCTCTCTCTCTCTCTCTCTCTCTCTCTCACACACACACACACACACACACACACACACACACACACACTTTTTGTCCCAGTCATGAAATGAGTACTTTTGCTCTACTATGTATTCCTGGTATGGTGTGCTACTTTGCCACAGGCCCAGAAACAACGAAGCCAATGGATCATGGACTTGAACCTACAAAACTGTGAGTCAAAGTAAATCTTTTCTCTTTATAAGTTGATTATCTCAGGTATTTTGTTGTAGCAATGGAAAGTTGACTGATACAATCAGGTACTTACACTCTGACCTACTGATTAAGGCAACAGACTCTTTGCTGGATTTCTTGGCTCTAGGGTCTTCTCTATCCCTTTATACACTGATATGAGAACAATTTTCCCAAAGCACCACATCTGCAAGAGCATTGTTCAAAAAGCTAACAAACTGGTGTGACAAGGTTGTGACACATAGTATAGATAGTCTGAAGCTGGGTCTTATAGTGTCTCCTAGACTGGGACCTGACCTCTAGTTGCTGGGTCATAGGAGGTCCAGGCATTGCTGGGAAAGTCTAGAGAATGCAAAGTTGTTTTACTCAGGAAGATGAAGTGCCTTTTACCAATCACTGTGACAATACTGCAAAATTTTAACAACTACTATAGTCATCCTGGTATATACCAGGTGATTATCAACTGTGTACCTATATAATGTTACATCCCTTCTTAAGAACAGTTAATAATAGTCTCTGGGTCAATGAGTATATACCATCCACTGGATTGATGAACACATACCAGAGTTCATTGGCACCAGATACCAAGACGTATCTTTAAGACAGTGGGCTCTGAGATGTCTGAAATGGGCACCTTTGCAGACAAACTCTATCCCTTGAAAAATAATTTGGAATGGCTTCACCTACACCCAGTTCTTACACTTTGTCTTCAGGCCTGTCACACTGAGGTATATACACAGGGTCACACAGGCACAGCACTGTGCAGAAACATTCTTGGAATTCCAACAACAGAAGAGAGTTCCAAATGGGGATCCAAAGTGACACCCTGACCAGCCCAGGAAAAGTTATAGAGAGAAAAGGAGGGAACCAACTCCCTTGCCCTTCATTAAAAGGCTGGGAGGTATGAGAAGCAGATTACATCATGACTCCAGCAGCCAGGCACACACGGGAGGTTCTCTCCATAAACAATGGTCATCTAGGGTCTTAGACTGATGAGATGGTTTTGACAGTAGTGGGTGAGGAGACATGGAAGATAAAGACCATGCACTTAGCCACGTGGATGGAATGAATTTCAGCAATTACATTTGGAGGTTTAGGTGATTTTGGCTCCCACTGTGAAAATGTTGACTTGATTGTTACATCCTATCTGCAAAGGCTGATTTCTTCCCTTGGTAACTCTGGTAATGTAGTCTACCCTACAGTTCACATATTTTCAGAAGTTCTAAGAAAAGGGGAATAAGTCAACAATAGCCACATTCCAGGAATTCAGTGGCAGGGAATTGATGAAATCAGTGGCCAAAAACAAAACAACATCCATGTGTTCCTCCTTTTGGATCTGATTTTAAGATGTTCTCTTCACATCCACCTCCCACAGTCACCCCTACAGACTGGCTTCACCTACTTAGCTATTCTGGGAGCCATTTTGCCAATCTCTTCAGGCATGCCTGTGTCATTTCTGACCTCTCAGTCTATGATGATTCCTCCACTAAAGTTCATCTCTGTATCTGTCCTGCATTAAGAGCTCACACCAGCCCCATTCAGTAATGTGGCAGGACAGATAATTCCCACTTCCATATTTTTATTCATTTATTTACTAACTCATTCATTAATTTAGTAACCATTATCGAATACCTACTAGGGATAAGCAACTATGCTAGATCCTGGGGGTTAAGAGAGAAATGTGACACTGATCCTGTCATTTTGGAGTTCCTAGTCTGGTTGGTGAGGGGCTGGGGGGAGAGGTGCTAACAAGCAATTGGTACATGGTGTAATATGTTCACCAATAGGACTCCACATACTTTAAAATGGTAAAACAAAATAAGGGGTAAGTAATTCTGCTGGGGGGAAGGCACAAAGAGGACTTCTTGGGGAAGATAACATGATCTATATCCAGAAGAAAATTTCCATTCAAAAGGAAAGATAAGGGCATTTCACACAAAGGAACAGGGGGAGAAATACAGACAGGTTCAAAGAAGTTGGCATGTTTGGGGTGTGGCAATTGGTTTCACATGGGGAAGGAGGTGGTTTCCTGCTCTGCGAAATTGTGCCTGGTCTCAAAGCCAGACTGTATGGAAGTACACTGTGTAAATTTGGAGAAGCTATTTAGATTCTCTGTGGCCCATTTTCCTATATGTAAAATGTAGATAAAAACAGCTCTGATCTCATAGGACTGTTTTGAATATTTAACAAGTTGACACATATAAATTCTCAGAACAATGCTTCATATGTAATAAATGTACAGAAAATGTTTGCCATTATTGAGATCATTGCTGTTGTCATCGTCATATCATCCTCATCCTCGCTTGGCCTTTCTTTTTATTTATCCTTAAACTCAACTGGTGATTCAGTTGTCTCTGTCCTAAGCACTAAATATTTCTCAAATCCACATCCTTGTTACTGTTCCCGTTGCCACTGACTTAATTTAAGCTCTCGAAATCTCTTCCAATGCCTGGTCTTGCTGCCTCCAGCAACTTGTCTGGCAGTTGGATTTCAGGAGGAAACCAGTACAGGTGAGGTTAGGAAGGTGACCAGGGTCCACATGATGAGCAGTTTGGTATGTCAGGATAAGAGGTGTCAGATGCATTCTGTAACTGATGGACAGCCATTTCATATTTTAAGCAAAGAGGGAACAACGTTAAGATTTGCATTTTCTAGAGATAATGTGGAAATCCTAGAGTTGGAGTCTGTAGGTCTCTTTAGAAGATTGGTGGAGAGAGGTTAAAGGTGGAACCAAGGTGACTTCGGGTTTGGGGCTTCAGAAATGATTGGAGCATGGCGTTTTGGGGTAGGAGTGGTTAGAGACAAAGCTGGAAAAGACAAAATGACTTAATTCTCAAAACACTTTGGATCTTATCTTCTGAGTCCAGAAGTATGTGTACAGACGTAGATACTTTTTTCTTGGGAAAGGGGATTGGGGATTTGGGAAAACGAAAACATTCATTCTCTCCTTTTGGCCTCTCTTTTCTTTGCATCCTATGAAGTTCTTCTCTTATACAACTCTCAAATGCTTTCACTCTCCTTTCAGGCCACCTGAAACATAACCCTCATTAAAGGGCCAGAGAAAACCCTTATCTCCTCTAAGCATGATTGTGTCCAACTACCCCAGCCCACACTAACCTCTTTTCGGATTGCACATTGCATTGAGTGTTTGGGTACTCAGTGTAGTGCTTAACATGTCTCTAACTTCTTTCTGTCTTAGGTTTATCTTTCTAACTACATTAAATTGCTGCCTTCAGGACAGAGCAAATGATCAAATCCTCCAAGAGACACACAGAAACCCTAAACTACTTTATGGGTACAGAAAGTGTTAGAGGGAACCTTAAAGACTGCCTTGTATCCAACCTGGAATTTAACATTCCAAGGTGCTTGTAATAGTGTCCACATGCTGTTTTTTTGTAAACTTAAAACCTACATAGTTATTGCGTGTTTTCTTATATCAAGTGTATGCAAATTGTTTGGGGCAATATCAATCTGGTTTAGTAACACTGGTGCTCATATTGCTATGGCTTGTCTTCTCTTAGTGGGTTCTTGTCTACTGGATTTCGATTAATGAAGTCCAAAGACTGATGAAGGGTATAGAAATATGAAAGTTTATTTTTAAGCCAAGAAAATATAGAAAACAAAAATAGCTCCCCTCACACAGAGTGGAGGGGTCCCCAAAAGAAAGTAACCATTAAAGTTCTTAGGAGGTGAGCTTTTAAACCTAATTGAGGTTTTCCATCTGCTCTTTTATGATTGGTCAGAATTGGGTCTTGGGGCCCCAGTTTCTTTTGCCCAGTTTCAATCCTTAATTTGAATTATTTTGTGCACTGGTGGGCTCTAATCTCCTGGAGACACTTGATCACCTCCCCCCATCCTTGATTACACAGTTTGTCCTCAGAATGCAGCCCACAGAACGGGCTAAAGTTTTGTTCTGATTTCCATAGTCCTTGCCTGGTCATTGTTACCTTAATATCTGATTAACCTTCCCTGTTTTGTTCTTTATACAGATGGATTCTTTTTCTTTTTTTCTTTCTTTTTTTGTGGTACTGGGGATTGAACCCAGGGGAATTCTACCTCTGAGATATACCCCCAGCCCTATTTTTTTTTAAGCAGGGTCTTGCTAGGTTGAAGAGAGTCTTACTACTTGCTGAGGCTGTCCTCGAACCTGTGGTCCTCCTGTCTCAGCCTCCCAAGTACTGTCTCAGCCTCCCAAGCACTACCACACCCAGCTCAGATGACCTTTTTTAATCCTTCCCGTTTCCGGGTCCTCTGCCCTACCTCAGTTTTACTGGGTACTTTATTATGCTTTATATCATTTCTTCTGTACCAAACAAACAATAAAACATCCATGAAACAGCTATTTCCTCCCTTCCTCCTTTCTTCTTCCTCTTCCTCCTCCTCTTCCTCCTCCTCCTCTTCCTCCTCCTCCTCTTCCTCCTCCTCCTCCTCCTCCTCCTCCTCCTCCTCCTCCTTCTTCTTCTTCTTCTTCTCTCTCTCTCTCTCTCTCTCTCTTTCTCTCTCTCTCTCTCTCTCCTTAACTGAAACTAAATAGGGTTAAGACATGATCCCCAGGTCAGCCAGGTATAAAGTGGCTGATGCTCTCTGAACCTGGGATGTCTATATAATTCTCAAATGTTTACTGTCTTGTTTTGGACCCAAGTCCCTGGGCCTGGGAGTTTGAATAGTGCTGAGAAAGACACAGGGGCTTGAGGCTCAAGAGAGCCCTGGAGAAAATGGGAGAATGTCCCAGGATGAACAGAACATCCTTCAAAACCAGTTCTTCTCAGATTCTGTCTGGGGGCTGAGCCGCATTCTTTGCCCCGCTCAGCGCTCCACCACTCTGTGCTTCTGTCACCTACATCCAGCCATTCCCTCCTCCCCAAATCACAGAGACCTCCGCTAGGGGAAAAGGCCAGCTGTGGAGGGAGGCAACTCTGCTAGCAAGACAGAGCTAAGCCCTTGTCTCTAGCCCGGGCTTCTATTCTGACATTGCTATCTGGTTGCAAATTCACACTCAAGTTGAACTTCAAGTTTAGAACTTGTCTGTTTTAAAGCAGACCCCCCCACTCCGCCTGCCACTACTCCCTATTTCCACAATGGCATGATTTTCCCAGCAGCTGGGCTTGACCCTTAGAAGCCTGTCTTGTCACACATCCATTTGACTCCGAGCCCAGCAGAATTCACCTCTCTGATGTCTTTCACAGCCTTTCCTGTGATCTATGGTTACTTCAACTGCTCGGTCGCAGCCCTGGTAACCTCCCACCTGGAATACAGCAGTGACCTCTTATTTTCTGTCCCATCTCATTTTCCCCTTCCATCCATCTCATGCATCTCTGCCAGATTAATTTTTTCTGAAGCTTAGCTCTGATAACGTCACATTACTCTTTAAAAACTGCAATGTTTTCCTGCTGCTGCCAAGATAAATATGAATCCTGACTCCCATTCCAACCTGCTCCATTTCATTTCTCATCACCAACCTCTCTATAGCGTCTTCTGTGGATAACTGCAGTAACGTGCTGTCTGCCACTATTTCCCCTTTACTGCCCCATCACAGGACTTTTCCATCTCCACGCACCTGCCAGCATGGTGGCTTTTTTCTGGGATGACTTATACCCTACCCTCCACCCCTGCTGCCATTTGGAATCTTACATGCCATTCAAGATCTAATATCCTGTCTCTTCCATGAAGTAATTTGCTGGTAATGCCTACCTTGAGGGGTTCTCTTTACCTTCTTAGCCTCTTAACATGTACCTCTTTTCTGTGTGTGGCACTGGGGATGAAACCCAGGGGCATTCTACCTCCGAGCTACACCCCCAGTCCTATTTTTTATTTTCATTTTGAAACAGGGTCTTGCTAGGTTGATGAGAGTCTCAATACTTGCTGAGGCTGTCCTTGAACCTGCAATCCTCCTGTCTCAGCCTCCCAAGTACTGGGATTACAAGTGTGTACCACCACGCCCGACTAACATATACCTCTTGTATTGCATTTAGGAAGACACTTATAGTACAGTTGTTTCTTTTCTTCTGTAGTGGGTATGAATTTACAAATACAAATTCAGATTGTCTTAGTGATACACACGTACCCACATTTATAACAGCACAATTCACAGTAGCCAAATTATGGAACCAACCTAGGTGTTCATCAACAGATGAATAAAGAAGATGTGCTATAGACACGCAATGGAATTTTACTCAGGCAAAAAGAACAAAATTATGCCATTTATAGGAAGATGGAGGGAACTAGAGAATATTATGCTAAGCGAGATTGGCCAGTCTCAGAAAGTCAAGAGTTGTTCATATGTCTTTTCTTATATGTGGAAGCTAGAGAAAAAATAGGAAACAAAAATGACTCAGTTAAATGAGGAGAGAGACTGGTAGAATATTGAAAGGAGACTTGGGGAGGGGAATGACAAGGCTTGAGTAAGGGAACAGTTCAAATAATGTTAAATCCATATAGGAAGGTATCGCTATCAATCTCAGTAATATAAGGGGAGGGAGGAAGGTGGTGGGGTGGGATGAGGAGGAAACATACCAAGTGATGTGTGCACGTATGAATGTATCACTTTGAATCTCACTTTGATGCATGCACCAACAAAATATGATGTATACACCAATAAAAGTATTAAAGAACAAAAATAAAATAATAATAAAAATTCAGACAGTCAATAAATGTTAATTAAAAACCTGTCTTGTATCTGTCTGGAGTCCCCATCTCTCCATATTAGTGTAGAATAGAATCTTCTCTAAAGATAAACGAGAATGTAAACAACCTGTACAATGTCCCACTGAACCCAGATAATAGGGAGATAAAAGACTTCAGTTCCTAACCCATCATCTGGCCTCATTCTGGAACTCACTCTTTCTCTGACCCAAATTCCTCCCCTTTGAGCTCTTCCCTCCTGCTACTGGTGCTGTTTGAAAGAGGGGCAGGCTCCTGCTACCCATGGGTCCAACTGAATTCTACTTTTCTATTTGGGAGAAATCTCTCTCCTTTCTTGGCCCTCAAAGATACTCTTTCTCTTTCTGCCTCTCTTTACTGGGTACCAAATATTTCCACAGAAATCGTAAAATATCTACAAAAGATAGATATCTTGTCTTCTGTATTTTCACTTTCTGCCCTGAAGCACAAAACTCCCTGCAGCAAAGGGATATAGGGACTCTGGCAGTGTCAGCCTGGGGAAGGCTGGAAAGTGACAGAGAACAAAATACAAGTTCTTATCTCAAGGAGGAGCATGCCTTGTAGTCTGAGGTTGCTGGTGACAGCAATTACCTTCCTTACTCAGGTTTCCATTCTTTGCAGTCTTCATAGAGTATAAAGGTAATTGGTTTAAAAAATGGGCAGGACTTGGAAGAATCAATCAGGAAGTGTTCATTTTTTGGTTTTGTTTTTCAGATCCACTGCTTCAAACATTTTTGGGGGAGATACTGGGGATTGAACCCAGGGGCATTCTATCTCTGAGTTACACCCCCAGCCCTTTTTTTTTATTTTTTTTATTTTTTTTTAACTTTTTATGTTCATTTATTGGTGCATTGTAAATTATAATTATACATTTTGATATATGTCAGGGTATGAACATCATACATGCACACATTGCACATTTAGCCCTCCCTCCAATCCCACCCTATTCCCTCCCCCTTCCCTCCCTTTCATGCTCCAGATAGTGATTGAGTCTTATAGGTTTGT
>PVJS01031259.1:0-23531 GCA_004027185.1 Glis glis | reverse complement strand
AAAATAGGGCTGGGGGTGTAGCTTGGAGGTAGAATGCCCCTGGGTTCAATCCTCTGTACCACAAAAAAAAAAAAAACACTGTAAGTTGCAAGTTTTTACCAAGTAATGTTAATTGACATATTTATTTAAAAAGAATGTTTTAATGTTTGTTTTAGATATTTGTACAAAGTTTATTTAATAGTAAGTCTAAAATTTCATTAATTAAGTTATGTGACCCATGTACTACAAAATAAAGGATTTTGTTTGACTTGTATGCAAACACACACATTGTTTGCATCAGATCTTTGTCAGTTACACTTCTGAGATACTTGGCAGCTTCTGTATTTTTTTCAGGTAAAATTACTCAAGAGCCAATAATCTAGGTTATCTTAAATATATATTCGTAATGGTTTGGATTTAGAATGTCCCCCTGTCCCTCATGCTGGAAGTGGGGATGGGGAGTCAAAGAGGGGTCCCTGGGGGTGTGGCCTTGGGGGTTATATATCCTTCTGGCTCCGTGAAAGGATCTCCGAAGGCCAGAATCAGATAGGTTTTTTATTTACCAGTAAATAACTCAGTTGGCAAGTGCCACAGAACTGAGCCTCAAAGGGCTCACACAATCCTTATACCCTCGGTCTCCCACTTTGGAGAGGGGAGGGATAAGAATGAGATTTATTACACCTAGCATAAGCAAGATACAGAAAGCAGGAAGGCGGTTAAGTTACATACCATACCCAGCCCTCTCCAGCCCTCTCCAGCCCTCTCCAGCCCTCTCCAGTAGCCCTGATAGACCCTCTTGTGTTTACATGAGGGAGAGCTCCTGGGTCATGACTCTAGGTTGCCTAGGAAACAGCTCCTTTAACTTTGGAAGTTGTACACTCACTTGCTCACTTGGGGGCAACTAGGGGGAGGGGTTGGGGAATTCTTACTTTTTCCCATCTTAAGTGTAAATTCCTAATAATATTTTTAAGGCTCTGAGTTTCCTACCTCATTTCCCCCTTTTTGAGAATTTTCAATACACTTTAATGAGAAATTCTCTACCTCTAAGGCTACTTTCAGTCAGCCATGAGAGCTGCATAAGGGGGTGGATCCCTCCCAGCCACCGAGGTTTTATCACTCGTTGGACCAAATCTCTGACACCAGTCTCAGCTGAGCTTTACCCCACAGGATAAAAACTGCCAATGGCTTTTTCTTATCTTAGCAATGTAAAGTCACATTAGTCAGACACCCAAATGTCAAAATCAAGAAACAAAGGACCACTGTAAATTTCACTAATAAAGTCAATTTTAAGGCACTCATGGCATAAAACCTAGAGTCCAATTTCGTGGTTTGAGATGTGATGCTCCTCAGTCTTCCATCGTACATGAGTCCTTAGCTTCTGAGTGTGGCTAGAGCAGGGCAGGTTGCTTTCAGGAGCAGCTTCCTCTCATGCCTCTCTCTGCGCCCCTCTTAGCCCCTTTCTGCCACTCTCTGCATCAGGACCCTCGAAATGGCCCCTGTATCCCCTGAACATGTGTCTTTACTTTTCGTAAATTAAACGTTTGCCTTTTCTCTGACGGCCGTGTGTTGAAATTCTTTTCGCCACGGAAGCCACAAACCCACAGGAATTATCATGTCCTCCCATGACAATCTCACTTAACATAATGTTCTCCATGTCCTTCCATTTTCTTGCAAATGACATAATTTTGTTCTTCTTTATTGCTAAGTAGAATTCTGTTGTGTGTATTTCCCATAATTTTGTAATCCACTCATCTGTTGATGGACACCTAGGTTGGTTCCATAATTTGGCCACTGTGAATTGTGCTGCTATGAACATGGGTATGCCTATATTACTGTGGTTCTCTGATTTCAGCCCCTTTGGAAAGATACCCAGGAGTGGTATAGCCAAATCATAAGGTGAATCCATTCCCAGCTTTCTGAGGAATCTCCACACTGATCTCCATAGCAGCTGAACTAGTTTGCAATCCCACCAACAGTGTAGAAGAGTTCCTATTTTCCTACATCCTCACCAACATTTATTATTATTTGACTTCTTGAAGATTTCCATTCTGACTGGGGTTAGATGGAATATCTCAGTGTAGTTTTGATTTGCATCTCCCTGATTGCTAACGATGTTGAACATTTTTTCATATATCTATTGGCCCTTGAATCTCTTCTTTAATGAAGTGTCTATTCAATTCAATTGCCCATTTCTTGATTGGGTTTTTTGTTTTGTTTTGTTTTTTGTTAAGAAGCTGTCTTCATGGCAGTTAAGTGCCAAGTCTCAGAGCGACTGAGACGTGCTGTCTCCTTCAGTCTCCATCTTAGTTCCTTCACGGAATTGTCTTAATAAGATAATGCAGTTTTTTTTTTCTTTTAGGCTACTTCTGTAGAACTTTGAAAAGAGAAAATCAATAACTTAAGAAAACCCAATTGTTTAAAACATAGAATGAATGCATTAAATGTAACTTTTAGAAAACCCTTTAAAATTTTTGTTTAGTTTTAACCTGATTTATCATATACAAAGAAAAAAATGTTTTTTCTTCTGTGGAAAAACTCAATCATTTAGAACAAAACCTTGACATCCGAACACTTTTCCACCTAAAATAATTTTTCTCTTTTAACTTTTCATTCTTTATTTATTTTATTAAAATACCTCCTTTTCGTTAAACAGTCTGAGAGCTCTTGTCGGAGCTATTAGCTTCACCTTTTGAGCTGGTGTTCTAGGCAGCAAAGCTTTAGCTTTTAACGCCTACTGTCTGGTGACCATGGCATATCTTTTAACCTTTTTTTTTGTGTGTGTGTGTGGTACCGGGGATTGAACCCAGGGGCATTCTACCTCCAAGCTACACCCATGGCCCTATTTTTTATACTTTATTTTGAAACCAGGTCTCACGAAGTTGCGGAGGCCTCACTAAGTAGCTGAGGCTGGCCATGAACCCGGATCCTCCGGTCTCCGCCTCCCAAGTACTGGGATTACAAGTGTGCACCACCACGCCCGGCTTCTTTTAACCTTTTAAATGCAGTTTCCCCCTCTGAGGCCCAAGTCAAAGGCCCTGTCTCTGTTGTTTTTAAAGCCCTCATACAGAGGTTTTGCTATTGGTTTAAAATAGGGAATTTATTTTTTTTATTTATTTATTTTTTTGCGGTACCGGGGATTGAACCCAGGGGCATTCTACCTTCGCGCTACGCCCCCGGCCCTATTTTTTATACTTTATTTTGAAACCGGGTCTCACGAAGTTGTGGAGGGCCTCACTAAGTAGAGAGAGAGAGAGAGAGAGAGAGAGAGAGAGAGAAGGAGAGAGAGAGAGACAAGGAGAGAGAGAGAGAGAGAGAGGGGGAGAGAAAGAGAGGGAGAGAGAGCTGAGGCTGGCTGCGAACCCGGATCCTCCAGTCTCCACCTCCCAAAGTACTGGGATTACAAGCGTGCGCCACCATGCCCGGCTAAAATGGGGAATTTAAATAAAATGGAATCCTGCCATTTTTAGGAATCCACATATCTGTCTCCACTCTTTGGGTTCCCCAAGGCTCAAACCAGCCTATTTTTGATCTGACATCAGACACTGGGTACTTTGACTGATCTGAAATCTCAGATAGGTTTTAGAGTAGACCCTATACCCATAGGATTCCAGGAGGTTCACTATTGTAATAGTGGCTTTTTTTTTGTTTTGTTTTGTTTTTGCGGTACCGGGGATTGAACGCAGGGGCGTTCTACCTCCGCGCTATGCCCCCGGCCCTATTTTTTATACTTTATTTTGAAACCGGTCTCACGAAGTTGCGGAGGGCCTCACTAAGGAGAGAGAGAGAGAGAGAGAGAGAGAGAGAGACAGGGAGAGAGAGAGAGCGAGAGAGCTGAGGCTGGCCTCGAACCCGGATCCTCTGGTCTCCGCCTCCCAAAGTACTGGGATTACAAGTGTGCGCCACCACTCCCAGCTAATAGTGGCTTTTTTAAAAAATCAGTGTCCATAATTTGAGCTGGCTTCAAGCAAATTATCTACATATTACAGAAGAACTCCATGGTTCAACTGCAACTCTCCCAAATTCCTTATTAGACTTTTATTAAACAGGGCGGAGGAGCAATTCTTGTTACCTGAAGACAGGGGAGGAAGTATCACTTAGCACCAGGACTGGAGATGAACTACAGATTTACACAGCCCAGGTCACCAGACCATGGGTAAAGCTGCCCACCTTTGCTGCACCTGGAGAAAGTTGCCCAGGTGCTGGTGTCACTCAGGGAGTGACATCATCCATCATCCATCACCATCATCGCTGCCACCACTGAGGGCAAGGGAACTGCCACTTTTATGGCAGAAACCACTGCCCCCAAAGTCCAGTAGTGCAGCAGAGAGGATAATCTTATCAAGCTTATTAAATCTTTCTCAACTTTCTTCCTGCTGAGACACCAGAGGTGATGCTGTCTGAACCTTTAACTTAGATCCAGGCTGTTCAGACTCCTTATCCTGCAACTGTATAGACACTTGTAAAAAAAAAAGACACTGGAATCTCTTTCCATTTAGCCTAAAATTTTTTTAAAATTTTATTTTATTAGTGCATGGTAATCATATGTCTTGAAGGATTTTATGGTGGTTGACATATACCTGCACTCATCAGTCACAGCCCTCCCCAATTCCCACCCCCACACTGCCTCCCCCCCTCCTTCCTGTTTTCAGCATAGTAGTTGACTTTGATATCTTTATGTATGTCCATCCTGTGCACCAGTTTGTTTCCCTCTCCTTCCTTCCTGTCTCCCCAGGTTAGTTCACCTTCTTTGCTCATCTGAGGTTTTCTCTGTCTGGAGTCCCTCCTGTGCAGGGTCATGGCTCATCCTCCTGTAACCTCAGCACTGGGGTACTCCGGGGCAGGGCTGGGGTCTCGCCCACCCTGCATCCCCAGCGCTAAGGAAAGGGGTTCTCCGAGGGCAGGGCCAAGGGCTCACCTGCCCTGTGTCCCCAGCATGGGGGTCTCTGGGGGCGGGGCCCAGGGCTTGCCCACCCTGCGTCCCCAGCGCCGGGGGGAGGGGTTCTCCAGGGGCGGGGCTGAGGGCTCACCCACCCTGCATCCCCAGCACCGAGGGGTGTCTGGGGGCAGGGCCCAGGTCTCGTCTGCCCCGCGTCCCCAGCACTGGGGGGGGGGGTTCTCCAGGGCTGGGGCAAAGAGCTCACCCACCCTATGTACCCAGCACAGTGGGTCTCCGGGGGCAGGGCTGAGGGCTCGCCTGCCCTGTGTCCCCAGTGCCGGGGGGAGAGGTTCTCCGAGGGCGGGGCTAAGGGCTAGCCCACCCCATGTCCCCAGCACTGGGGAGGTCCCTGGGGTTGAGGCCAAGAGCTCACCTGCCCCACATCCCCAGTGTGGGGGGGAGGGGTTCTCCAGGGGTGGGGCTGAGGGCTCACCTGCCCTGCATCCCCAGTGCCAGGGGGGTCTCTGGGGGCAGGGCCAAGGGATCACCTGCCCCACATCCCCAGCTCTGGGGTGTCTCTGGGGGCAGGGCCGAGGGCTCGCCTGCCCTGCGTCCTCAGCGCTAGGGAGAGGGGTTCTCTGGGGGTGGGGCCAAGGGTTCATCTGCCCCTTGTCTGCAGCGCCAGGGGTTTCAGGGACGGGGCCAGGGCTTGCCCGCCCCAACTCCCCAGCAGTGGGGGAGGGATTCACTGTGGGTGGGGCCAAGGGCTCACCCACCCTGTGGCCCCATTGCCAAGGGGTCTCCAGGGGCAGGGCTGAGGGTTCATTCACCCCGCATCCCCAGCGCCAGGGGGAAGGGTCCTTTGGGGACGGGGCTGAGGGCTCACCTGCCCCGCGTCCCCAGTGCCAGGGGGAGGGGGTCTCTGAGGGCGGGGCCGAGGGCTTGCCGCCCCATACCCCAGCACTGGGGGGAGGGGTTTTCTGGGGGCGGGGCCAGGGGCTAACTCGCCCATGTTCTCAGTGCTGGGCTGCTGGGGAGGGGACCATGTCTCATCTACCTATGTCCTCAGTTCTGGGGTATTCCAGGATGGTGTTGGGCTGCTCATGGGGGGCTGTGGCTCACCGGCTCATGTTCTTAAGAGTTGGGCTGCTCCTCTGTATGGCCACCTGTTCTTTGTCAATCTTCATTGCACTTATTGCGGGAGCAGAGGCTCATGGCCCACCCCTTGAAACCATCGTCATTGTAGGTGCAGGTCTGGATTGACTTGGGTTTCATCATGTTCTGAAGTTGATTGGTTTCAATGGTGGGCTATAGTTGTCGGTTTCACAAGGATCTGCTGTCTCTTTGCTGTTGATCTCTGGGAGTTACAGTGTAGGCATGGCCCCGCATAGATGGCGCCTTCGCCTCCACTCTCCATTTATCACGTGAAATGAGTGGGGCTCTGTTTAAGCCCCCACTCAGTCTGCTGCCTCGCACTCCACTGCTCTTCGACTCTCTTTATTTCGTTGAGTTTTGTCTGCCCCACTTTTCTTAAGAAGCGGTCTTCCCGCCGGCCGATTTCTGAGTTTCAGAGTGCTTGCAACACACTGCCTACCTTTATCTCACTCACCTGTGTTCTTGTTGGGCAGTTCTGGGGGACCATGCCATGTCCACCCATGTCCTCAGTGCTGTGGTGTTCTGCGCCGGTGCTAGGCTACTCCAGGGGGACCATGTTTCACCTGCTCGTTTTCTTTTTTTTTTTTTTTGCGGTACCGGGGATTGAACGCAGGGGCGTTCTACCTCCACGCTACTCCCCCGGCCCTATTTTTTTTTTTATGTTTTATTTTTGAGACTGGGTCTCACGAAGTTGCAGAGGGCCTCGATAGGTAGAGAGAGAGAGAGACAGAGAGAAAGAAAGACAGAGAGAGAGAGAGAGAGAGAGAGAGATTGATTGATCGATCGATTGCGCGCGCGCTGAGGCTGGCCGCGAACCTGGATCCTCCGGTCTCCGCCTCCCAAAGTACTGGGATTACAAGCGTGCGCCACCACACCCGGCTCACCTGCTCGTTTTCTATTGTTGGGGTGCTCCAATGCCCAGCAGCCTCATCTATGTCTCTCCACGTCACTTTCTTTGCGGGGGCTGAGGCTTGCAGTCATTGCCGTTGTAGGTGTGGATCTGGTTCGACTTAGGCTTCATCATGATTCGATGTCAACTGCTTTCAATGGTGGACTATAATCACTGGTTTCACAAGAATCTGCTGTTTCTTTGCTGGAGGATTCTGGGGGTCGCAGTGCTGGTGTGACTCGGCCAAGAGGGCGCCTTTGTCTCTGCTCTCCACTTACCAGGTGAAATGCTTTCAGTTCCCTACCGACCTTTGCTCTTTCCACTGCCTTGCATTCTGCTGCACTTTGGTTCTCATTATTTTGTTGAGTTTTGGCTGCCCTACTTTTCTTTTCAAGATGCAGTCTTCCCACCAGCTGAGCTCCGACTCTTGGAGTGCCAGTGACATACTGCTTCTCGCTATCCTGCCATCTTGGTTCTCTCTAGCCTAACAATTTTCACCATAAGATCGCACCATACTCCAAATACTTCATATATCATCAGCTATAATTTTTTTTATATAGTATCCCTCATGCCTATAAATACTTGCTTTTATTTATTGGGTTTTCTTTGGTCCTTTTGGGCTCTGGTGGTATGACAGTTATCTGTTAGAATGACCAGAATGGCCACATCTGATTTTATTATTTCTAAAATTTTAGGGTGCTCAGGTAAAAGAATATATAGTTGTTTTTATTAAAGCAATGTATATAAAATTACACATTGATCTGAACCCTGATTTTCAGCAACCTTTGTTGTCATTCAGTAAACCCTCAAAAACAAAGTCATTTCACAATATTGGTTATTTTCTACATACCAAAAATTTAGAAGCCCACTGACTAGACTCAAATGCTATTTTAGATCCTAGGAAGCCAAGAACATTTTAAAGCATTAATTACATTTTGTATTTATCCAATTTAACAAATTATAGATTACTCCTGGAAATCAAGACATCAGATAAAATCATTAGTGTCTTAAAACATTTTTCTGTCACAGAGAAAACTTTAAAGCAATGAACATTGTATTTGGATACATCCTACAGAGTAAACATAATCTTGATTGACTACTTACCTAGGGAAAAAGGCATGTGTTTATAATTTTAAGGATATTTTTATTTTACTCTCATGAAAAAGTCTTTAATTTACTCAGTTGTTAGATTTATTTAAGGTGTGTGAACTCAGAGGCATTTTATTTTATGTTTTCTTTAAATTTTATGAGCACTCACTCTATTGTCAATTTGTGGTACCACATAGACACATTACACAAATAGCACAACAAACAACATACAGATACTAAGCAGAGGATTAATCCTTGAGTAGCTGCTGAGTAAAGACAGAAGGAGAAAAAATAAAAAAGATAAAGACCCAGAGAATCTCTAGCTAGACAAAACAAAAATGAATCAAAACAGAAAATATATGCGTGCAAACATGGGGGCAATTTGTGAAAATCCATGAGCTCAGGGGAAAAAAAGGCCATATTTTCTGTAATAAAAAAAACTAAGCCGGGTGTGGTGGTGCACACTTGTAATCCCAGTACTTGGGAGGCTGAGACAGGAGGATCACGGGTTCATGGCCAGCCTGAGCTGGGCTACCAAGGAAATACTTTGCCACTTTCCCTTCTGGCATTTCTCACCTTGATTTGCATGCAAATTTACCCAGCCTGCCTGCTCTCCTCTAGGCTTTTTCCCCCCTAATTCCTGTCTAAAGTGAGCTGGTGAGCCTAAAATAACAGGCAGCTTAGTCATACACACACATTTACACACACACACACACACACACACACACACACACACACACACACACACCCAACTCAATTACCTCAGATAGGAATTCCAGTTTCATGTCCCCTATTGAAGGCACTACTCAGGGAATTCCTGCAAGGGGGTAATTAATCCCCTTGTTTCCCCACTCTGATAGCAGGACCAGACCTAATTGAGCCCTGGGAAGGTTTACTGTGTTTTAGACATCTGCACAGGATAGATATAATGACTTGTTCCCTTTCCAGACTAAACCCTCAGTGGTTACACCCCCGAATCAACCCCCTCCAGGAGAAACCTCCAACATGGTGGCAAAAAGAGGCCTCGGCATGCTCAGTGGGTCAGTGACTACAGCGGGGAAGGCCGACTACCAGGAGGCACAGACTGAAGGAGGCAAACCACCCCAGGTCATATCTCTAGGACCAGGCCAGCTGTTCCTGGCTGGCTCGCCAAAATGTTGCAGGACTCAGTCTTGCACTTGGTCCCCATGAAAGTATCTCTGGAGGCCAGAATCAGAAACAGGTTTTTTATTTATCGGTAAATAACTCAGTTGGTAAGTGCCATGGAACTGAGCCTCGAACAAAGGGCTCACACGATCCTTATACCCTCGGTTTCCCACTTTGAAAAGGGGAGGGGCAAACATGAGATTTATTATACCTAGCATAAGCAAGATACAGAAAGCAGGAAGGCTGTTAAGTTACATACCATCACTCAGCCCTCTCCATCCCTCTCCAGTGGCCCTCATAGACTCTCGTTTACATTAGGGGGAGCTCCTGGGTCAAGACTCTAGGTTACCTAGGAAACAGCTCTTTAATTTTGGAAGTTGTCCACTTGCTTGCTTGCTTGCTTGCTCACAGGCAGCATCTAGGGGGAGAGGTTGGGGAATTCTTACTTTTTCCCATCTTAAGTCTGAATTCCTAATAGTATTTTTAAGGAAATGCTCTGATTGCATTTCCTACCTCATTTCCTCCTCCCCCTGATCGCTCTTTGCTTCCAGCTGCCAGGATGTGAGAGCAGAGCTTTGTGCTCTCCCTCTCTCTGCTTCCCACCAGCACGCCCTGAGCTCTGCACACATGGCCCGACATGGACTGAACCCAAAATCTCCAAAGAAACTAAGAAAATAAATTTTCCTTCCTCTAAATTGTGTGGTCAGTCTTTTGGATTATAGCAGTGAGAATGTTGACTGAGTGTGTGTGTGTGTGTGTGTGTGTGTGTGTGTGTGTGGTGTGTAATGTCCCCCTTTCTTGGTGCTGGCAATTGAACCCAGGGGCATTCTACCTCCAAGCTATACCCCACCCCTATTTTTTAAAATTTTTTATTTGGAAACAGAGTCTCGCTAGGTTGCTGAGAGCCTTGCTAAGTTTCTGGGGCTGGCTTCAAACCTGTGAATTTCCTGCCTCAGCCTCCCATGTACTGGGGTTATGGACATGCATCACCACACCTGGTTTACATGTCCTTTTTTCTAAAAAAAAAAAAACTTTGTTTCAAAGGCAAAGAAACAGTCTCCCATTACTTCACTCTCCCCAAGTATACTCCTCTCCTGCTTATTTTGTAATAGTAGGAATATCTGTCCATGTCACTATTTTAAATCTTCATCACTTTTTTCCGTTTTTTTCTTTTTTTGAGATGGGGTCTCACTGTTTTATCCAGTCTGATCTTGAACTCCTGGGCTTAAGTGATCCTCTTGCCTCAGCCTCATGAGTAGTTGGTTGTGTGCCACTGTGCCCAGCTTCATCACCCTTTTTTAAATACTGTGAAGATTTTAAATTATACTGATGGACATTTGGGTTTTTTTTTCAGAGTTTTGCAGTTACAAATAATGCTACAGTAAACATCCTTTGTATATACCTGTGAACATTTATAAACTAGGTAGCAGATATAAAGATGTGGCCATATGTGGTGGTACATGCCTGTAATTCCAGTACTTGGGAGGCTGAGACAGGAGGATCACAGGTTTGCAACCAGTCTCAGCAATGTAGTGGGGCCCTCCATAACTTAGAGATCCTGTTTCAAAACACACACACACACACACACAAACAGATATGGTTAAGAACACATTTACTTTGTAGAATACTACTGAAGCACCTTCAAAAATGTCTGAATCATTGTACATTCCCACCAACAGTGAGGAGAGTGCCTTTTGCTCCAGACACTCAGAAACCATAAATAATATTAACCTAATGAACCCATTACATCAGTAAATATATTTGTCAGCATGACAGTACCATTACTCTAGTCCCACTGCCAGGTTTATTTTCATGGGATCCCTGGGGCACCATGCAGACATTCCTGGGGAGATGGGGCAGACATATCTGGGTAAGGATCCATTGCAAGTACGATGCCCAGGTGCCTGTGTCAGAGCAACTGGAAGAAGGAACACCACAATGGTGGTCCCTTCCGGACTGGGAAAATCTATTTGAAAAGGCAGCAAAAAAGAAAGGAACTGTGAGCCAGGTGCCAATCCCAGCTATTTGGGAGGCTGTGGCAAGAGGACTGCAAATTCAAGGCCAGCCTGGGTAACTTAGCAAGACCCTGTTCCAAAATAAAAATACAAAGGGCTGGGCATGTAGCTCAGTAGTAGAATGCCCCTAGGTTCAATCCCCTGTATGCTCCCCTGAAAAAAGGGTATTGTGATTCCCATGTTAAATAGAAAAGACTCATGGTGGTTGTCCTATATTACAAGCAGCTAATTCCCACCAAGATGGAATCGGTAGCCTGTAACTCTTCACGTTGAATTTAACAAGTTCAACACTGAGTAGAAACCAACCATGTGTCAAGCACTGTTGGCTAAGGCACAGACCCTTCCCTCGAGAATCTTACAGCCTGAGAGTAGTGCCAGAAGAGTAAACCACCCAGGGTGATTAGCCATGATGAGAGTTTGTGAAGAGTGAACACAGAAATGAGAGACTGCAATCAGGGATGGATGGAGAGAATGTAGTTTTAAAGAATGAGTAGGAGTTTGAAGGAGGAAGAAGGAAAGAAATGGCTTAACTGACAGTGTAGACAGAACATGGAGGAACAGGAGGAACAGTTTAGGGAACTACAAGTGGTAAAGTCTTGCAGTGACACAAGCCTACAGAGATCAACAGACCTATCCAGAGATCTATAATCACCATTCTGTAAAGCACCCTGGAAATAACAACCTTACATTCATCCTATTCTGGTTGCTGAGTCACTGAATTCCAGAAGCCTTTGAGGACACCAACTTACTCCAGCACAGAAGTAGGAAAAAAGAGTCTCCTCTGTCTTTCCACAATACCTTTTCTGATGTTTCTGTTGAGAGACAAAATAGGACCGAAGGGACCAGTGGTCTTATTCCTAAGGTAAGACTTAGTGCTACCTGTGATTCTCCCTGTGGTGCCCTTCTTCAAATGCTGTCCTGACAGTGCATCAAGAAAGTGATTTCATCAGGATTACAGTAAGTACAAACTGGTCAATCACCCTTCTGTATATCCCTCCTTCCTGCAATCCAGTGAAGAAATGAACTCCACAAATTCCCATTTTTTTTTTCAGTCAACAAAATATATATATATGTTAGCAGAAAAATGTCATCACTACTTATGCTGCCAGGCAAGATGATATATCAGGAACCAGATTCGCTTTTCCAGCTGATAACAAGAAAACAAGACAAAATATATTAAACAAAGTTTTTAAGACATTGGATATGAGACATCTGAAAAATGGTAAACAAAGTGAGCTGACAATGGCCCCAGCTTACTACTTGCAGAATTTGCAAGCCCTGGAGCAAAAATGGGAACACAAGCAGAGACCAGTAGTATCCCTGAGTTGGAGCGATGGAACTGGGAGTGTGAAAAGCAAAGGCAGCAAGCGATCACAAGGCAGAGTACTGAAGAGGAGAGAACTTCATGAGGAGATCTGTGGAACTCTGCAGAGTGGCATGCATCTGAGAGAACTACCTGAGGCTGGGGAAGGAACTACCCCAAAACTAGAGGAAACAAGCATTAGAACTAACAAGGAGCTGGGAATAGTTCCTGTTTCCACCAGCCTCAGTGGGAAACATCATATTTCATGGGAACATAAGATAGAGGATGGAGAAGAGCTTTGTCTCAGTAGTAGGGAAATATTATAGGCAGCACTGTTTTTAGTCCTAACGAAGGTAAAAGTAAGACCTGAAAGAATCAGTTTGTTTCCAAGTAATGTAGCTGCATCACTGCATCCCAGAACAAAGCACAAGAATATTTATAGGAATACAAAAATATCCAATGCCCATTAGGTAAAAAATACAATGTCTAGCATCCAATAAAAATTACCTGGCTTGCAAAGAAGCAGGAAAATATGGTCCATAACAAGGAGGAAAAAAATCATTCAGAATCAACCAGAAATGACACAGATGGTAGAATTAACAGACAAGAATGTTTGTTACTTTATAGCCAGGCATAGTGGTACACGCCTACATTCCCAGTACCTGGGAGGCTGAGACAGGTGGATTGCAGGTTTGAGTACAGCCTCAGCAACTTAGGGAGACCCTGTTTCAAAATAAAAAATAAATAGGAGCCTGGCGTGGTGGCGCATGCTTGGGAGGCTGAGACAGAAGGATCACAGGTTCATGACCAGCCTCAGCAACAGGAGGCCCTCTGCAACTTAGTGAGACCCTTTTTCAAAATAAACAATAAAATAGGGTTGGGGGTGTAGCTCAGAGGTAGAACACCCCTGAGTATAATCCCCAGTACCATAATAAATAAATAAATAAATAAATAAATAAATAAATAAATAAATAGGACTGGGGATGGAGCTCAGAAGTAGAATGCTCCTGGATTCAATCCCCTGTACCACAAAAATAAAGTTACTATGACTGCATTTTGATGGTCAAGAGGCTAAAGGAAATGTTAATAAAAACATAAAATGTTAATAAGACTGAAATATTAATAAAAACATGGCAGATGTTGAAAACATCCAAACCTGATAAAGGACAATATGAAAACCACAAAGCTATATTTAATGGTGAAATACTTTTTTTCATAAGATTGAGAACAGGAATAGATGCCCACTCTTGCCCCTTCTATTCAACATTGTACTGGTTGTTTTAGCCAGGGCAACCAGGCAAGAAAAGGAAGTAAAAGGCATCCAGATTGGAAGGAAGAAAATGTTATCTTTATTTGAAGATGACATGATCATTTGTGCAGGAAACCTATGGAATCTATGGAATTTATTTTTCAAAACAAGTAAGATTAATGAGTTTTAAAAGGTTGTAGGGAGCCGGGCGTGGTGGCGCACGCTCGTAACCCCAGTACTTGGGAGGCAGAGACCGGAGGATCCGGGTTCGCGGCCAGCCTCAGCTACTTAGTGAGGCCCTCCGCAACTTCGTGAGACCTGGTTTCAAAATAAAGTATATAAAAAAAAATAGGGCCAGGGGTGTAGCTCAGAGGTAAAACGTCCCTGGGTTCAATCCCCAGTACCGCAAAATAATTAAAAAAAATAAAAGGTTGTAGAGTACAAGATTACTGTATAAAATCAAATATATTCCTATATTCTAGCAATGAATAACCAGAAATTGAAATTCACAGCAATACCATCAGAGATAACCTTAAAAATATGAAATACTCAAGAGACTGTGGTAGGCAGAATAATGGTCTCCCAAATATGACCATGACCTAATCTCCAGAACCTGAGAATATATTGCCTTACACGATAAATGGAACTCTGCAGATATAATTTAAGAACCTATAAAGGGAAGATTATTTGGGTGGTTCTAATCACAAGGAGAGCAGAAAACCTTTTGTTGCTGTTGCTAGAGGGAGATGTGACTACTAAAGAAGGGTTGGAGAATGATGCAACATTATGTTTTGAAGATGAAAGAAGGGGGCTATGAGCCAAGGAATGCATGTGGTTGCTACAAGCTGGAAAAGGCAAAAAAAAAAAAAAAAAAAAAAAGAAAACCAGGTATCCCTTTGAGCGCTTAGAAAGGAAAGCAGACCTGCAAATATCTCAATTTTAGCCCAGTATGATCCACGTTGCACTTCTCCTCTACAGAATCATAAGAAAATAAATTTGTCCTATGTCAATAAATGTGTTAAATTTTTATGACAGCAATAGAAATCCACAAGTATAAATCTGCAAATTATCTGTAAATACTATACACTGAATACTATGAAACATAGATGAGAAGAATTAGACAAAACCTAAATAGAGATATATCATATCCATGCTTTGCAAGAGTTGATACTGTTAAGATGAAAATTCTTCCCAAATTTACCTGCAGACTCAATCCAATCCCAAACAAAATTCCACCAGAATTTTTAGTAGAAATTTTTGAGCTGATTTTAGAGTTCACATAGAATTGCAAAGGACCTAGAATCACTGAAAAAAAAACTTTGAAAGTAAAAAAATTGGAGGACTCATGCTACCTGACTTATAAAGTTATATTGAGGAACACAGCGTGGATATGGTGTCAAGACAGAAAATACATCAGGAAAACTGAAGAGTTTGGAAATACATCCACACTTAGAATCAACTGATTTTCAACAAAGATGTAAATGCAATTCAGTGAAAAAAAAAGAAAGCGTTTTTGATCAATAAGATATTAATATTCAAATTGATCCATACCTCAGACCATGTACAAAAATTAATTCAAAATGGATCAATGACCAAAATATAAAATGTAAAACTATAAAACCTCCAGGAAAAAATCCTTGTTGCCTATGGTTAGGGAAAATTTTCTTAGATACAATACTAAAAGTATACTGCATAAAGGAAAAATTAATAAATTGAGCTGCTTTTTCAGAGTTAAGAATATCTTTCTCTTTTTTTTTCTTTTTTTGGTGGAACTGGGGATTAAACCCAGGGGAATTCTACCTCTGAGATACATCCCCAACCCTTTTTATTTTTTGTTTGGAAACAGGGTGGGTCTTACTAGGTTGATGAGAGTCTTGCTACATTGTTGAGGCTGTTCTCAAACCTGCAATCCTCCTGTCTCAGCTTCCCATGTACTGGGATTACAGGTGTGCACCACCACTTCTCTTTAATAGGCACAGAAAAGAAAATGAAAGACAAACCTAGGATAGGGAGGATATATCTGCAAATAATTGATCTGATAAAGGATTTATATTTAGAATATATAAAAAACTTATAAATAAAAAATAAATGTAATGATCCAATTTTATTTTATTTATTTATTTATTTGGCGGTACCGGGGATTGAACCCAGGGGCGTTCTACCTCCGCGCTATACCCCCGGCCCTATTTTTTTATACTTTACTTTGAAACCGGGTCTCACGAAGTTGCAGAGGGCCTCACTAAGTAGAGAGAGAGAGAGAGAGAGAGAGAGAGAGAGAGAGAGAGAGAGAGAGCGCTGAGGCTGGCCGCGAACCCAGATCCTCCGGTCTCTACCTCCCAAAGTACTGGGATTACAAGCGTGCGCCACCACGCCCAGCTATGATCCAATTTTAAAAATGGACAAAATATTGAGGGGATAAACAGGAGGATTGCAGGTTCAAGGCCAGCATGTGGTAACTTAGTGAGACCTGTTTCAAAATAAAAAATAAAAAGGGCTAGAAGTGGGTGTTGCTCAGTGGTAGAACACCACTATTAATATGAGCAACCTAGGTAGTAGTGGGGACACAAAAGGGACTCCAATGACAACAGAGAACCCTCAGAGGTGCAAGGGAAGGGGTACAAGGGAAGGGGAAGGGCAAGAAAGAAGTGAATCTATGGAATTACTGTCATAAACAATGTGTACATATGAGATTATACCAACATCATTCTCAGTGCTACATGTGGGGGGGAGGCGGGGTGCTGTGTGCATGTATGTTAACACCAAACTGATACTCATTGTGATGTGAGACTACAATGCACCAATAAAAACATATTAAATATGAAAAAAAAGAAATTCAAGGCAAAACCATGAGATGCTACTATACATGTATTACAATGTCTAAAAATTACAAAGACTGAAAATTAGGGATGTGGAAGGATGTTAGGGATATGGAACAAGTGGAACTTTCCATGTGTAATGGTGGAGTAACATAATAAATATGGTACTCTGGAAAACAAACAATTTCTTACAAAGTTCAACATACACTTTACCACATGATACAGCCATTCTATTCTTAGGTATTTATTTACCCAAGGGAAAAGAATGCATCTGTCCAAAGAATTGTATACAAATTTTTCTTGTGTGTGTGTGTGTGATACTGAGGATTGAACCAGGAGCATTCTACCTCCAAGCTACACCCCCAGTCCTTTTTATTTTTATTTTGAAATAGGTTCTCACTAAGTTGCTGAGGACCTCACTAAATTGTTGCGGCCATCCTCAAACCTGCAATCCTCCTGTCTCAGCCTCCCAATTACTAGAATTACAGGCATGCCGTGTGCCACCATACTTGGCTAATTTTATACAAATTTTTATAACAACTTTAACTGCATTAGACCCAAAACAGAAACAACCTGAATGAGCACTGATTAATGGATAAAAATGGTCCGTTTATCCAATGGAGTAGTAGTCAGCAATAAAAAGGAATGAAATATGTGAGGTAGGATAGAAGACATAAGACTAGGTAGAAAGGAGACATGAGAGACAAAACAAGAATGGCCTTGATTAAAAGTCTACTTGCACAAGGATTAAAAGTTCACTTTCACATACTTTGATCACAGTCAGCACTATTAAAACAATGACTAGATCTTACCCATAGCTCATCTGATAACTTCATCTGTGCCTCAAACCTTCAATCAAACCCTCGTTACATTGATGTAGCACTGTTTAAGTTCACAAGCAGGACAAAATGCCCTGATGGGAAATTATTAGAGATTTTTCATCAGAACAACAACAACAAAAAAAAGTAAATAACCCCCAGTAAGTAGTAACTAATATATCTACTCTCCAACACAAAGGAGAACTAAAAACACCCTCTTAGGTAATATCTTTATACTATAGAGTTTACACATGTAAATATGTCTAGCTAAAATGTAACTAGTACATTTCTCTTCAATTCTAGCCTGTCTCTCAAAATGTGTACTTCTTTCCTTCTTTCAATAAAATGACCTGTCCCTAAATTCCTGTGACATCAAGGACCCTCATGGCCTGAATAGAGATCCACTGCCCTTTTGGGAGACCCCCTCAAGACCTCCATTCCAATGACAGTGTACATCCTACAATATAAATGACTTTTTTTTCTTTTGCGGTACCGGGGATTGAACCCAGGGGCGTTCTACCTCCGTGCTACACCCCCGGCCCTATTTTTTATACTTTATTTTGAAATCGGGTCTCACAAAGTTGCAGAGGGTCTCGCTAGGTAGAGAGAGAGAGAGAGACAGGGAGAGAGAGAGAGAGAGAGAGAGAGAGAGCGAGCGAGCGCTGAGGCTGGCCGCAAACCCAGATCCTCTGGTCTCCGCCTCCCAAAGTACTGGGATTACAAGCGTGCGCCACCATGCCCGGCCATATAAATGAATCTTAAAATTCTTCTTTGCTAAGAAAGTCAGGGCTGGGGATGTAGCTCAGTGGTACGCATTTGCCTAGCATGTGCGAGGCTCTGGTTTATTCTTCAGCACTGCAAAAAACAAAACAAAAATCCATGCATACTACCTGGTTACATTTTTATAAATTCCTTAAAAATGCAGACTAAGCTATAGTGACAGTAAATCACTGCTTGCTTAGAGATGGAGTGAGATGAGGGAGAGGTTGAAGGGAAAGATTACCAAAGGGCATCAGGAAATTTGGGGGGATAGGTATGTTTATTATCTTGAATGTAGTGTCATATGTGTCAAAACTTAGCAAATTATATACTTTAATGTGTAGTTAATTATATCTCATATATATATTCAATTATCCCTCATTAACGCTATTAAAAACACATTGAAGCTAGGTATGAAGCTATATGCCTGTAATCCTAGTACCTGAGAGACTAAGACAGGAGTGTAGCAGGTCCAAGGCTAGACTCAACAACTTAGAAAGACTCTCAGCAACTTAGCGAGACCCTGTTTCAAAATGAAAATATAATATAGGGCTGGGGGTGAAGGTCAGAGGTAGAACACCTCTTGGTTCAATACCCAGTCCCACAAAAAAAAAAAAAAGAAAGAAAGAAAAGAAAAAACATTGAACCCAGGCATAGTGCTGCATGCCTACAATCTTGGTACTTGGGAGCCTGAAATGGAAGGATCACAGGTTCAAGGACAGCCTCAGCAACACAGTGATACTCTCAATAACTTAGTGAGACCCTGTTTCAAAATAACAAAAAATATCTTGGGGTGTAGTTTCGAGGTGGAATGGCCCTGGGTTCAATCCCCAGTACCCCAACTCCATACACACACACACTACATTGGGTGCATATTCGACAGAGTAAGTGGTCTGCTAGCATAGTATTTGCTAATACTATGTTGAACAAAAAAGAAAAGACAAGGCAAGGTCTCTGTCTTCATGGATCTTAAGATATTAAAGAATCCTCCCTCCCCTTTCCTTCTTCAGTTTCCATTCCTGGCCACGCCCTCCCTTTCTGGTGACTTTTTATTGATTGCCTCAGGTAAGGAGGCTAGTTTTGGGGGGGTCCCAGGAGTTTGAAGCTAGTCTCTGCAGCTGCCTGAAATAGGAAAGAAGTCTCCCGTCTCAGATGATATACGCTGCTAAAATCATGTCTGTGTTCTTAGAAAAGCCTATTGGTTTTCCTCAGAAAAGCCAGCACTGGCTCATTAATAAAGGCTCAATTTAATGTGTTCTTTGGCTGCAGGTGAGTAAAGGCTGGACATTCTGTTTATAGTTTTGGCTTCCACTTTCCCTGTGTGCTTTGGGGTTGGGAGTGGGGTTGTGTGAGTAGAATAATGGCAGGGCTGGGGCAGTAGTAATTGATATTATAGGGTTGACTTGGGGTGCTAAGGCAAATTCCTTCAACATATTCAGATTCACAGTGGTTTGTGTCAGTATGGATTGGCACACATCACCAAAAAGCAGCTGATTACAGGCTCTAACTTCTGGTAGCAGCTACTACTCATTGCTTGTTAGCACTTCCATGAGTACTTCAAAAGGGAGGCATCTGAAGAAAATTAGATTGAAATAAATTAATGTTGCAATGACTTGTGGATTTTCCCCCTAAAATATCTAGTCACAGTAGATTGGTTATCTGTTATTCCTTTGAAAACTTTGCTTTACAAGCTTCCTTACTGTTGAGTATTTATTATTAACAATAATTTTATAGTAACCTAATCAACTCATATCAATGAATCTCATACATGTATTTCTGGTGTGGGGGGATTGAACCCAGGGGCATTCTACCTCTGAGCTATAACCTCAGCCCTTTTCATTTTTACTTTAAATTTTTTTGGTACTGGGGATTGAACCCAGGGGCATTATACCTCTGAGCTATACCCCCAGGCGTATTTTATTTTTTATTTTGAAATGGGCTTGCTAAATTGCTGAGGGTCTCCTTAAATGGCTGAGGCTGGCCTTCCAAGTACTGGGATTACAGGCATGTGCCACCATGCCTGGCTAAATATCTTATACTTTAGCACTGCAATTTACTTATTTTTAAAATCTGTGTATTTACTAAGTTAATAACAGCTGAAATCTTCATATTATTGAGTTGTATTATCAAAAACATATTTCTCCATTTAATTAGATCTTTAATGACTTTAAAGAAAGTTTATAATTTGCCTATCTTTTGTGGGATTTATTCCTCTTATATCTTTAAGATTAAAACAATTTTAAGCCAGGCAGGTGGGGGCGCACACCTGTAATCCCAGTACTTGGGAGTCTGAGACAGGATAACAAGTTTGAGGCCAGCCTCATCTAGTGAGACCCTGTTTCAAAATAAAAAATAAACTGGGTGCAGTGACGCACTCCTAATCCCAGTACTTCGGAGGCTGAGACAGAAGGATTGCAGTTTGAGGCCAGCCTCAGCAACTTAATAAGACCTTGTTTCAAAATAATGAAGCCAGGCGAGGTGGCACATGCCTTAGCTACTTAGTGAGGCCCTCCACAACTTAGTGAGACCTTGTTTCAAAATAAAGAATAAAAAATAGGTCTGGGGTGTAGTTTGGAGATAGAATGCCCCTGGGTTCAATCCCCGGTACCACAAAAAAAGAAAAAAGGACTAGGGTGTAGCTTAGAGGTAGCATGCCCCTGGGTTCAATCCTAAGTACCAAAAAAGGCTAGGGATGTAGCTGTGGTAGAGCGACCCTAGGTTCAATCTCCAGTACCACAAAAAATAACTATAATTAAAACACATTTAAATACTTTTTAAAAACTAATTTTAACTATGCTGATATTTAAAAAATAATTTATCTATTTATTTTTGGTACTGGGGATTGAACTCAGGGGCTGAGACAGGAGGATTGCAGCAATTTAGGGAGGCCCTCTGCAATTTAGTGATACCTTGTTTCAAAATAAAAAATAAAATAGGGCTGGGAGTATAGCTCAGAGGCAGAATGACCCTGGGTTCAATCCCAAGTAATTTAGTAGGAAAAGATTTTTTTTTTTCCAACACACAGTGCTGGCTGGATTTCTATACAGGAGGAAAATCATCTTTGCCTCATACCAAATAAGTAAATAAATAAATAACCCTCATCTCGGGGACCAGCCCGAGAGTGGCACACACTGGACAGGGGGGCAAGTGTCGCGGCTCGCCCAAAGACCAGGGAGCCGGGAGACAAGTCAAGCAAGATCTCCTTTATTAGAAAGACAGTCGCACTTTTAAAGTAAAGGCCATAAAGGAAATCCCTGGGCAGTAAGGTGGGGCCCAATGGCAGGGGACAGTCAGGTCATTACGCCCCCCTGTGACCTATCATAGGCGAAGGCACCTGTTGTCCGTGAGCACGGAAGGAGGTAACTGCCTATCATAGCCCTCCTGAGGTTAGGTGGGGCTATCCGCAGGACCTCCCTCTGAGGGGTCCACCAGCGCCATCTTTGCCATTGATATGCTGAGTCACTGCCACGAGGAAGAGGCCCAGTACTCTAGAGCAGGCTTCTGTTAGTCCACCAGGCCCTTTCATGGCACTGGGTGGAGGGCCCAACACCCTCAAAATTACTTAAAATCAAAGATAGAAAACCTAAGAAAAAACCTCAATGAACTTGGCATAGGCAAAGATTTCTCAGGACACAAAAAATACTAACCATCAAAAACTAAATTATAAGTCTATTATAATTAGTATCTTCTAGCCAGGCGTGGTGATGCATGCTTGTAATCTCAGTACTTGTGGGAGGCTGAGACCAGAGGCTCTAGGTTCATGGCCTCAGCAACTTAGTGAGGCCCTCTGCAACTTAGTGAGACCCTGTTTCAAAATAAATAATAATAAAATAGGACTGTGGTGTAGCTCGGAGATAGAATTCCCCTGGGTTCAATCCCAGTACCGCAAAAAAAAAAAAAAAAAAAAAAAAAATTAGTTATCTTCTGAATTTTGAGAGAAATGAAAATGTAAGCTGCAGGCTGGGAGAGAATATTTGCAATAAATACATATTTATTAATAGAAAAAGATTATCCAATAGAGGCCAAAGAAAGAATCCTAAAAGCAACAAGAAAAAAAGAACAGGTGACATAAAGGGGCAAAACAATAAAAATCACCCCAGACTTCTCAACCCAAGTCAGGAATGCCAGGAGGGATTGGTACGAAGTACTCCAGACACTGGAAGAAAACAATTTCCAACCAAGACTGAAATATCCAGCAAAGCTATCATTAAAAAAATTGATGGAAGCCGGGCGTGGTGGCGCACGCTTGTAATCCCAGTACTTTGGGAGGCGGAGACCGGAGGATCCGGGTTCGCGGCCAACCTCAGCACGCATGCGCGCGCAATCGATCAATTTCTCCCCCCCAACCTGTCTCTCTACCTAGTGAGGCCCTCCGCAACTTCGTGAGACCCGGTTTCAAAAATAAAGCATAAAAAAATAGGGCCAGGGGTGTAGCACGGAGGTAGAACGCCCCTGCGTTCAATCCCCGGTACCGCAAAAAAAAAAAAAATTGATGGAGAAATAAAAATGTTCCATGATAAACAAACATTTAAAAAATCATGAGGACCAAGCCAACACTAGAGAAAATCTTAAAAGAAATAAACCTCAAAGAAGGAAAAACAAGCAATTTTCAGAACCACAGGAGAGGTGAACTCCACCAGGTAGGCAACTAAACAAGGAGATTTGTCACTACAGCTAATAGAAAATAAAACTCAAAATGATAGGAAACAAAAATCATATTTCTATAATAACATCGAATGTCAAAGGACTCAACTCCCCAATTAAAAGGCACAGACTGGCAATGTGGATCAAAAAGCATAACCCAACTATATGCTGTCTACAAGAAACTCACCTTCTAGCCAAAGATACTCATATGATAAAGGTAAAAGGATGGAAAAAGATATACCATTCAAATGGAGATCGAAAACAAGCAGGGGTAGCAACGCTTATATCAGACAAAACAGACTTTAAGCTAAAACACATAAGAGACAAAGAGGGTCAATTCTTATTAATAAAAGGAACAATCCAACAAGAAGATAGAAAAATAGTGAACATTTATGCCCCAAATGTGGGCGCACTCACATTCATAAAACAAAGTCTTTGGGACATCAGGTCCCAAATAGACCCAAACACAATAATATTGGGATACTTCAACACATCACTCACGCCACTAGATCGATCCTCCGGACAAAAGATGAATAAAGAATGCTCAGACCTACGCCGGGCGTGGTGGCGCACACTTGTAATCCCAGTACTTTGGGAGGCGAAGACCTGAGGATCCGGGTTTGCGGCCAGCCTCAGCTCTCTCTCTCTCCCTGTCTCTCTCTCTTTCTCTACACTAATTAGTGAGGCCCTCCGCAACTTCGTAAGACCCGGTTTCAAAACAAAGTATAAAAATAGGGCCGGGGGTGTAGCGCGGAGGTAGAACGCCTCTGGGTTCAATCCCCAGTACCGCAAA
>PVJS01031258.1:0-23534 GCA_004027185.1 Glis glis | reverse complement strand
AAAAAAAAAAAAAAAAAAAAAAAAGTCCAGGTCTGGCTTAGCTGCAGTGCCAATTTGTTTTCTTGATTCTATGTATTACTTATAAAAGACTAAAAACTTATGGAAATTTTTTTCCTTGAGTTCTCTTACCAATTCTTGGATCAGGATAAGGCACTTCGTGCAAATTAGTATAAAATGCTTCTAGTTCAAATGGTTCCTTCTTGTGGAAAGTAATGACTTTTGAGAATGGGGCAGGATGGTTCTTACAGAATACTTCACATTCCCTAAAGTGGGAAAGACATTCACTCAAAAACAAGTAGAAAGTTGCTGATTAACCTAATTACAGAACCCATCTCATTCTAATCCATAAACAGCAAGTGCAAGGATCTCTACGCACGATCATTAAGGAAAAACAATTATTGATTTTGTATAAACATACATTTTTTTTTTGCAGTACTGGGGATTGAACCCAGGGGCATTCCACCTCCGAGCTACACCCCCAGCCCTATTTTTTATTCTTTATTTTGAAACAGGGTCTCACTAAATTGTAGAAGGCCTCACTAAGTAGCTGAGGTTGGCTATGAACCTACGATTCTCTTGTCTCAGCCTCCCAAGTACTGGGATTACAAGTGTGCGCCACCACACCCAGCTAAATAAATCTTTTTTTTTGGTGCTGGGGGTTGAACCTAGGGGCATTCTACCTGTGAGCTACCCCCAGTCCTATTTTACTTCTTATTTTTGAAACAGGGTCTCACTAAGTAGCCGAGACTGGCCGCAAACCTGCAATCCTCCTGTCTCAGCCTACCAAGTACTGGGATTACAAGCCTGCGCCACCACACCCGGCTTTATTATTAATTCTTGTTAACACCCACAGGCCAAGTTCTGCCCATTAATTTCCAAAATACTTAGTGGATATAACACTTTTTATTCCAGCTTCCTTATAAAAAGCCTTTTTATTTGGAAATAATTTTAAATTTACAGAAGGGTGCAAAAATAAAGATCAGACAAGAAACTTCTGTAATACCTTTACCTATATTTGCTATTGTTAACATTTTACCCTATTTGTCTTATCATCTGAATGCACTCTCTCTGTGTAGTTTTTTCTGAACCGAGACTGATACACATAACATTATTTTTTTAACCCTAAATATTTCA
This sequence comes from Glis glis, assembly GCA_004027185.1. Classification (NCBI taxonomy): domain Eukaryota; kingdom Metazoa; phylum Chordata; class Mammalia; order Rodentia; family Gliridae; genus Glis; species Glis glis. Next base: position 22,400 of record PVJS01031258.1, on the reverse strand, counting down.
GTGTACTTCTTAGTAGGGGTATTCTGATTAATCTACCATTCATATTCCATTTTTTCAATTGATATACAAATGTCCTTTATAGTATTTTTTCCCCTCCAGTACAAGAAAATTTTTTTTTTTGTTTTGCAGTACTTGGGATTGAACCCAGGGGCATTCTACCCCCGGGCTACACCTCCAGCCCTATTTTTTATTCTTTATTTTGAAACAGGGTCTAAGTTGCGGAGGGCCTCACTAAGTAGCTAAGGCTGGCCTTGAACCTGCGATCCTTTCTCAGTCTCCCAAGTACTGGGATTACAAGCATGCGCCACCATGCCCGGCGTACAGTAAGTTTTTAAACCGAAACACCAATTCCTATTCCTTAAATAGCATGACACAAATGGTTTATGACTATTGTTTATAATGGCTGAGCAATTTATTTTTTGGTGGTACTAGGGATAGAACCAAGGGACGTTGTACCTCTGAGGTACACTCCCAGCCCTATTTTATTTTTTAATTTTTAAAATAGGGTCACACTAAGTTGCAGAGGGCTTTGCTAAATTGCTGAGGCTAGCTGCAAACCTGCAATCCTCCTGTCTCAGACTCCCAAATACTGGGATTACAGGTCTGTGCCACCATGCCTGGCTAGCAATTCACTCTTTAATTTGATATATCATCATACTAGTATCTTAATTATATAAAATTTGAAAAATCTCACATTATGAACCTTTTCCTCTATCTTTATTTTCTTTTTTTGTGGTACTGGGGATTGAACCTAGGGAGAATATGTATTCTACCTCAGAGCTACACCCCCAGCCCTTTTTATTTTTTGTTTTTAAACAGTCTTAACTAAGTTGCTGAGAGTCTTGCTACTAAGTTGCTGAGGCTGGTCTGAGAGGCTGTGACCCTCCTGTCTCAGCCTCCCAAGGATTACAGGCGTGCTCCACCACACGTGGCAATGTTTTGCATTTTATAATAAGATATGAATAATACATTTATTTTATCTTTATTCTAATAAAGTATTTAACAGAATTTTAAGAATATAAATTTTTCTAAATTAAAAAAGGATGTTTAATTGGGTAAAGATTTATGATAAGCTCTAACCAAGGTTTTACTAATAACTTACCCAGTTCCATCTTCAAAAGAGGTCTTCCACCTTAACGTGATTGAATAGGGAACAAGGTCTGTTATGGAAAATTCACGCACTTTAAATGCTGGTGAGAGAATCGCACACTGAAAATAAGAATAGCATAAAATATAAACCATACCCTAAGTTATCCCTAATTAAACTGCTTAATAAAGTCCTTACAGTAAAATTATTTTTTGGTAATGAAAAATAAAAATTTAAAAGGGTAAGAGTACTTTTTTTTGGTATTGGTGATTGAACCCAGAGGCATTCTACCTTCAAGCTACACCCCCAGCCCTTTTTATTTTTTTTTGTTTTTTTATTTTTTGGCGGTACTGGGGAGTGAACCCAGGGGCATTTTACCTCCGGGCTACACCCCCAACCCTATTTTTTATTCTTTATTTTCAAACAGGGTCTTGCTAAGTTCCTGAGGGCCTCACTAAGTAGCTGAGGCTGGCCGCGAACCTGGATCCTCTGGTCTCAGCCTCCCAAGTACTGGGATTACAAGCGTGCGCCACCACGCCCGGCTAGCCCTTTTTATTTTAAAACAAAGTCTTGCTAAGTTGCTAAGGATCTTGCTAAGTTGCTGAAGCTGTCCTCAAACCTATGATCCTTCTATCGTAGCCTCCCAAGTACTGGGATTAAAGGCATGTGTCACCACGCCTGGCACCAGAGTACTTTTTATGTCATTTTACAAAAGTGTAAGAGCATTTAAAAGTCTCCAAAAAGGCATAATTCAAATAATCCATATAACAAATGTCCTTTCAGTACAACTATAGACATATCCTATTATAGTTTAAAACTACAAATAGGATAGGACTTATTTATTAGTATTTTCAATTTACTTTGGTGTACTGACAAGTGGTTAGAATAGACAATACAAAGCGCCTTTAGACCTATCACCCATTTCTGGCAAAATATACACTTTGAAAAAAAAATCCTACCTGTAATGCACATCCTCTTGCAACAGCTTCATCAGCATTTAAGGTGGTACTTATGTCTTTAAGAAAAAATTTAGTGATTTGTTCCTTCACTGCAGGAATTCGTGTTGCTCCTCCTACGATTTCTATACTATTTATGTCTTCACGTTGTAAGTCTGGAAAATAAAATGTTTTTCAATGAGAGAAATAAGTCTTTGGCATTCTATCTCTGAGCTACATCCCCAGCCCTATTTTATTCTTTATTTTGAAACAGGGTCTCACTAAGTTGTGGAGGGCCTCACTTAGAAAGTACTTTTTATTTTTTATTTTATTTTTGGTACTAGGGATTGAACCCAGAGGCATTCTACCTTCAAGCCCCACCCCCAACCCTATTTTATTTATTTGGAAACAGGGTCTCACTAGGTTGCTGAGGCTGGCTGTGGACCTGCAATCCTCCTGTCTCAGCCTCCCAAGTACTGGGATTATAAGCATACGCCACCATGCCCGGCTGAAAATGAAGTTTTTATTGCTTTTACAAATGGTACAATTTTGATAATACAATTTCCACTTACTAGCTTGTTCCATTACTCCTCTTAAAGGTGGTTCAACCCTGGCCAAGAGGGAAGCACATAACTGTTCAAATTGAGCCCTATAAGAAAATGAAAGAAAATTCATTGTTTTGGGATAAAAAGTTAAACATACCTTCCAAAATAACAATAAAAAAACAGACATGATCTAAATATTATAAAATAAGCAAACACTTTTCAAACTGGAACATACATGGTACCTGTTCATTTTACTAGAAACATCAAGGTCATTCATGAAACACTCAATGTTCAATGGAAGATCTGATGCATTTGCACTCATTAGCTTCTTGAGTTTTTCACATTCCTGATATAAACGCAACAAGGCCCGAGAGTTTTCTTTCACATTTATCTTATATTTGGTCTTGAACTCATCACAGAAGTAGTCTACTAAAGCCTCATCAAAGTTCCTGCCACCCAAATATGGGTCAAAGGTAGTAGCCAAGACCTGTTTAATTGAAAAAGCAGAACTGAATTTTTAGAAATATAGAGTCTTAAAAAAAAAGAAAAAAGAAAAAATCTCTAAAATTAAAGTAAAAACAAAGCTAAAGGATTTGTCAAAATCATAGAGGTCCCAAATTTGGAAACAGAGTTAAAGTATCACTTACGGACGTATTTCCCTAATCCCAATTATCTGCTTTAAATTTACAGATTCATGTATCTAAAAGAATAATTCTAACTCTGAAATCATTGAATTACAACTAAAAGGTTATTATCTTGCATCCTTTGATTTTACAACAACACTGAACCAAAGACCAAAAGCAAAGAAAGCAAAAAACCAGTTCTGAGCATATAAACAAAAACAAACTATTCAAGAAAAGCAGAGCCAAGATTAAATTTAAAATATAATAATTGGTCAATTTAAAGGTCAGGATTTAGGACTTCTATTATTTTTTAAAAAGAAATTATTTTTATAAAAATATAGACAGAATACATGCAAACAAAAAAAGAAAACAAAAACAAATAGAATTGTCTAGGCTTTGTTGAGCAATAGGCTCCCAGCTAGCAATTGTGTGGAAAGGGTAAGTCACAGAACTTCAACCCTACAGGACCAATACAGCTCATCTCTCCTGAGGGCAAATAACTGCTTATTGATAGTCACTGCAAAAAACTGAATCCCACTGCTGGGAATTTTGCTCTTCACTAAAGAGGGGTGGTGGCAGAATGGGAAACAACAACAGATGTAAGCGCAATCGGAGTGATGTCTACCCAACAGACTAACATGGAGAATGACCTAAAACTCGGAGATCACTATACTCTATGGTACATACTAAGAAGGAAGGAAGCCGGGCGTGGTGGCGCATGCTTGTAATCCCAGTACTTGGGAGGCTGAGACCGGAGGATCCAGGTTTGCAGGCAGCCTCAGCTACTTATAGTGAGGCCCTCCGCAACTTAGTGAGACCCTGTTTCAAAATAAAAATTAATAAATAGGGCTGAGGGTGTAGCCTGGAGGTAGAATGCCCCTGGGTTCAATACTTGGTACTGAAAAAAAAAAAAACAAGGAAGGAAAGACTGTTTTTAAATTAAGTTAAAATTTAAGGCTAGAGACCAAGAATTAAAGCAATTTATACTAAAAACTATCCTATATTTAGCATGAGTCATTTCCCTTTAATTTTCTGACTATAAGGATGTTATTATAGTACTCTAAACTGCAGGACAAAAGCTCTTGAAGAGTTGGAAAAACCAAAGCACCTTATCTTCTAAGTAGACTTCTTACATGTATAATGCAGAGAGCGAGCCTGTGTTTGGACAAAAGTCAATGTAAAAATGAATATAAAACCAAATATAGACTATAAGAAAATAAACAGAAGGAAAAATGCTATATTATAGAAAATTATGATTAGGACTCCTAGAAAGGTTTCTAAAAATAATATAAATCACTTTAGAAAATATTTCCTGTGAGCCAGGCGTGGTGGCGCATGCTCGTAATCCCAGTACTTGGGAGGCTGAGACAGGAGGATCACAGGTTTGCAGCCAGCCTCAACAACTTAGTGAAGCCCTCTGCAACTTAGTGAGATCCTATTTCAAAATAAAAAATAAAATAGGGTTGGGGGTGTAGCTCAGAGGTAGAATGCACGAGTCTAATCCCTAGTACCACACACAAAAAAAGTTTTCTGTATGTATATTTATGAATAATTTATGCTCCCTTATAGCTAACTTAACACCTCAACTAAAACAGTAATAAAAATAGCTAGTACATATAGCTGCTGCTATATGCTAGGCTTCCTAGCATTTCACATATATTAATTCATTTTGTCCTAAAAAATTCTAAGAGGTAGTTACTGATATTATCCTTAGACAAGGAAACTAAGGTTTAGAAGGATTAAGAAACATGCTCAAGGTCACAGGTTTTTAAGGGGCAGAGACAGGATTTAAGCTCAGCGAGTAGGTTCTCTATGTAGTCTGTGCTCCTAATTATTAACGTTAATTATAGCAAATCATTTATTTACTTACTTTAAGTTTTCCTTTGTTAAAAGCACAAACCGAGACCTGATAGGCAGAATGTCCCATATCAATAAATACTACATTTCTTGGTCTCTCATCTAACGGGGGAAGATCCTGTTTATAAATTCCATATGCTAGTGCAACTGTGTAAGAACAAAGAATTAGGTTAATTCTAGAATAGCAATTACTTGGAAAAGAAGTTAAGAGATAACTGATACTGTACATTAATACATAGTACAGTAATATATATTATTAGTTTCAAAGAAAATTAACTTTTCACAATTTGGTTAATGTTTTAATTTTATTTTTTCCTATTCATTTATAACATTGTAATAGTAACTACTCTTATGGCCAATAAGACATATTTAATCTCTGCCAAAATATACTCCAAAGCAACAAGCTTACAAGAACCAGTATATAATGAGAGTTTTAGAAAATTATTAACTAGAAAAAACTATTTATCTGATAGTAATTTTCAAATTATAGAGTGCTTACCTGCAGTAGTCTCGTTCATCAGCCTTAAACAATTCAAGCCTGCAACCTGAGCTGCAGCCATCACAGATCTTCTCTCAGCATCAGTGAAAAAGCTAGGAATCTGGTATTTAAAAATAGTAAGTAAATATATCAGTGTGACATAAAAGGCTTTACTTAAATCTTCAGTCAAATGAAATATGTAAAATAGCATAAATATAAAGTAAGTTATGTATAGTTTAAGGCAAAGAATGTTGTTTTAATAAAGGAGAAAAAAATTACTAGTGTTTTATTTTTTTATTATTATTATTGTTATTTTGGCACTGGGGATTGAACCCTGGGGCATTCTACCTCTGAACTACACCCCCAGACCTATTTTTTATTGTTTATTTTGAAACAGGGTCTCACTAAGTTGCCGAGCACCTCACTATGTAGCTGAAGCTGGCCGCGAACCCAGATCCTTCTGTCTCAGCCTCCCAAGTACTGGGATTACAGGCATGCACCACCATGCCTGGCTTGTGTTTTATTTTTTTAAGTTTGAAAATTTCTATATCATAAAGATTTGACCTAAAGAGTATGAGCACTAATTTAAAGTAATTAATAATATGGCAGGATTGCCAAAGTTGTGTTCATTTAAGCATTTATATACTTCCCATGTTAGTGTGGTTGCTATGGTTTGGATGTTGTACATCCCCCAAAGGTTCCTATGTTGGGACTTTTCTCGGTGTAGACCTTTAATAGTTGGGGCCTAAACTGGGTTTGGTCACACACCTGTAATTCAAGTACTTGGGAGGCTGCGACAGGAGGATCGCAGGTTCACGGCCAGGCTCAGCAACTTAGCAAGGCCCTCTGCAACTTAGTGAAACTGTTTCAAATTAAAAATAAAATAGGAGCTCAGAGTTAGAATTCCCTGGGTTCAAGTCCTAGTACCACCAAGGGAAAAAAAATAAAAGGTAGGACCTACTGGAGGTCCTCGGGTCGGTCACCTAGGGGAGCCTGCCCTAGCCCTTAAGGGACTGTGAAACACCAATCTCCCTTTGGCTTCCAGTTTGGCAGTGTGAGCCCTCCTGCCACACACAATCCTGCCAAGATGTTTTAGGCCCTCACCAGAGGCCACACCAATGGGGCTGCCTGATCTTAGACTTCTGGCCTCTGCAACTGTGAGCTAAATAAACCTATAAACCTTTATAAAGCTAGCGTGGCTCAGGTATTCTGATATAGTAATGAAAAAAGGACTAATGCACTGGAACATTAATATTTGTTCACCCTTTAATTTATTTTTTGTGGTACTGGGGATGGAACCCAGGGGCATCCAATCTCCAAGCTACACCCCCAGCCCTGTTTTTATTTTTTGTTTTGAAACAGGGTCTCCCTAATTTGCTGAGAGTCTTGCTATATCCCTGAGGCTGTCTTTGAACCTGCGATCATCCTGTCTCCGCCTCCCAAGTACTGGGATTACAGGCATGCCACTATGCCTGGCTGCATATTGATATTTTTTCTTTCCTTTTTCATGGTACTGGGGATCAAACCCAGGGCCTCATGTTTGATAGGCAAGCACTCTACAACCGAACTACATTCCCAGACCTTGTTCATCCTTAATAATGAAAAGTTAGCTGGGCGTGGTGGCGCACGCTTGTAATCCCAGTACTTTGGGAGGCGGAGACCGGAGGATCCGGGTTCGCGGCCAGCCTCAGCTCACTCGCGCTTTCTCTCTCTCTCTCTCTCTCTCCCTACCTACCTACCTACCTAGTGAGGCCCTCCGCAACTACGTGAGACCCGGTTTCAAAATAAAGTGTAAAAAATTAGGGCTGGGGGTGTAGCGCGGAGGTAGAATGCCCCTGGGTTCAATCCCCGGTACCGCAAAAAAAGAAAAGTTAAAAAACAAAAACTCTGCTAAAATGAGATTAAATATAGTATATCCATAAAACGGTATCTTTTTGTTCTGCCTTTGTGGTACTGAGGATTGAACCCAGGGGCATTCTACCTCTGAGCTACATCCCCATTCCTATTTATTTATTTTTATTTTTTTGTGGTACTGGGGCTGGAATTCAGGGGCATTCTACCTCTGAGATACACCCCCAGCCCTACATTTATTTGAAACAGGGTCTCACTAGGTTGATGAGAGTCTCAATACTTGCTGAGGCTGTCTTTGAACCTGCAATCCCATCTCAACCTCCCAGTACTGGGATTACAAGTGTGCACCACCACTCCTGGCTCCTATTTTATATTTTATTTTGAAATAGGGTCTGTTACTGTACACTGGCCTCAAACCTGTGGCCCCCGTCTCAGCCTCCTAAGTACTGGGATTACAGATGTGTCCAACTGTGCCCGGCTACATTTGCAACTCTAAGCTATATAACATGCTAACTTGGTTGCCATGATTCAGTTGATTCTTCTCCCAAGTCAGTATTTGCCCTTCTAGAGCTCATACTGGGTCTATTGTACTAACTACAAAGTCACAGTCAAAAGTTCTTATTACTCTATTTGGACACTATTTCTGACATGAAAGTAAAAGCAAGTATAGCTAAATAGAAAGGAATCTGAAATTAAGATGGATTTTTAAAAATCTGTACCATTCTGACATATACCAGTGGCAATATAATGGAAGAGCTGGAAGCACAGGCTTATAGATGAACTGTCTCTATGCCGCAACATCTTTTTTTTTTGGTGGTACTGGGAATTGAACCCAGGGGCATTCTACCTCTGAGCTACACCCCAGCCCTATTTTTTATTCTTTATTTTGAAACAGGGTCTCACTAAGTTGCTGAGAGCCTCACTAAGTTGCTGAGGCTGGCCGCGAACCTGTGATCCTCCTGTCTCAGCCTCCCAAGTACTGAGATTATAGGTGTGTGCCAACATGCTTGGCTTCTATGGCTTAATTTTTTAATATGTAAAATTGGGATTAATATCTTACCTCATAGGATGGTTCTGAGGGTTAAATAGGGTACTACATGTAAAATGCTTAAAACAGAACCCAATCAATGGTAATTTCTATTTTTACTATTACTAATGGTTGAAAAATATTAAACTTTAATGTTTTCCTTCCATTTAAATTTACAGGTAGGCATGGTGGCACACACTTGTAAATCTAGTACTTGGGAGGCTGGGATAAGAGGATCACGGATTTGTGGACAACCTCAGTAATTTAGTGAGGCCCTCCACAACTTAATGAGACCCTGTTTCAAAATAAAAAGTAAAGCCGGTGTGGTGGCGCACACTTGTAATCTCAGTACTTGGGAGGCTGAGACAGGAGGATCTGGGTTCGCGGCCAGCCTCAGCTACTTAGTGAGGCCTCCGCAACTTAGTGAAACCCTGTCTTAAAATAAAGAATAAAAAATAGGGGTGAGGGTGTAGCCCAGAGGTAAAATGCCCCTGAGTACAATCCCCAGTACCAAAAAAAAAAAAAAAAAAAAAAAAAAAAAAAAAAAGAACAAAAAATAGGGCTGGGGGTATAGCTCAGAGATAGAATGCCCCTGGGTTCAATCCCCAGTACCACAAAAAAGGGGAAAAAAAAGAAAAAAGAAAAACACTTATGGAATCACACTTAATAGCAAGAATATAGTCACATTTAGATGACAACATCTGCCAGGCATGGTGGTGTGTGCTTGTAATCCCAGTATTTGGGAGGCTGAGACAGGAGGATCGCAGGTTTGCGGCCAGCCTCTGCAACTTAGTGAGACCCCTGTTTCAAAATAAAGAATTAAAAATGGGGTTGGGGGTGTAGCCTGGAGGGAGAATGCCCCTGGGTTCAATCCCCAGTATTGCAAAAAAAAAAAAATACAGAATAGATGACAACATTTATTCAGTGGGGTTATTTATTTTTGTGGTACTGGGGAATGAACCCAGAAGGCATTCTACCTCTCAGCTACACCCCAAGCCTTATTTTTTTATTTTATATATATATATATATATATATATATATATATATATATATATACACACACACACACACATACATATATATATTATATATATATTATATATATATACATATACATATTATATATACATATATATATATAATATATATATATATATATATTTTTTTTACAGGGATGCACCATCACGCCTGGCTTCAATGGGGTTATTCAGGAAGATTCTTATGGATAAATGGCAGGTGCATCAGTCATTAAATAATCATATTTGCCAGGTGTGGTGGCGCATGCCTGTGATACCAGTATTTGGGAGGCTGAGAAAGGAGGATCACAAGTTCGAGGACAGCCCCAGCAACTTAGCAAGACCCCGTTTAAAAATGAAAAATAAGTAGGGCTGGGGGTGTAGCTCTCCTCAGAGGTAGAACACCCCTGGGTTCATTCTCCAGCACCCCCCTCCCCACACACTCATAGCCATTAGTTTTTTAAGGTTCACTGGTCATCACAATTGACTTTATTTAGGATTAAATTTAGGATTTAATCCTAAATTTAGGATTAAATTTTCCAAATAAAGCAATTTTCTCCAAAAAGAAAAAGTAAAAATGAATTGAGGCTAATTGTTAGATAAGGAATGAGAGTACAAAAGAAAGAAAAATATTTCCATACGACATTAACGCACTGGAAAGTATGATTTACTAAAGTAAAACTTACTGAAATGACACAGTCAGCCACTGGTTTCTTTAAGGCATTTTCTGAAGTCTCTTTAAGCTTGGCCAACAGCATTCCAGTAACTTGCTCTATTGCAAAAGGTCTGTCTTCTTCTAGATATCGCACCTGAAACCAAAAGTTGAGACATTTATTAGTAGCATTTATTCATCCAATGAATATTTCATGAACATCTATCTTCCATATACATGATCTACAACAATGAAAAAGACAAAGTCCTGGGCTCAAAGAAGTTTTATTCCAGAAAAAGACTGTCATTCTAGAATCATGACCTCATTAAAAACAGTCGTGACAGTGCATCTCATTTCTGAGGTCCTAGTATCTTAACAGATAGCATTACATCCAATTATTTTAAGTGTCCCTACCCTCCTACACCCCCACCTCCCACAAAGACAACTTTTATCACTCATTTTCCAAGTGAGACAGTAAACAGTGAAGGAGAAAAAGATCAAATCATTTTTCTTTTGAAAGTTACAACTCTCCCTGTGTTTAAAATGAAAGCTTCAGTTACAGTTTTGGGGAAAGGAAATTAAAACATTGGGAAAAATAAAAAGAATTTTTATTTAGAAAAAGGCAATTTAGTATGTATTACTCCTAAGTTTCTGGGGCCAACTATGAATTAGGTATAAAATTAAATATGAAATTAAAAATTACTTTTTTAAGATCAAATAAGTGCTTCATTTTATAGATAGGTTTAAGACTAGGTTGCATTTTGGTACATAAAATGGAACTTTACAAATTGCTTCTTGACCAAGGAATACTAAAGCACCTGAACTTACTCAAGCAATCAAACCTTTATGACAATCACAAAATTTAAAAGATACACAAAGCTCCCTTCGAACCCACATAAATAAATAACTATATTTAATTCCTCAAGAAAAATGCTGACTTTTTTTGTGGTGCTGGGAGTTGAACCAGAGGCATTCTACCTCTGAGCTACATCCCTGGCCCCATTTTTATTTTTATTTTATTTATTTATTTATTTATTTTTTTTGCGGCACCAGGGATTGAACCCAGAGGCATTCTAACTCCACGCTACACCCCCGGCCCTATTTTTTATACTTTTGAAACCGGGTCTCATGAAGTTGTGGAGGGCCTCACTAAGGAGAGAAAGAGAGAGAGAGAGAGAGAGAGAGAGAGAGACAGACAGACAGACAGACAGACAGGGAGAGAGAGCTGAGGCTGGCCATGAACCCGGATCCTCCGGTCTCTGCCTCCCAAAGTACTGGGATTAAAAGTGTGCGCCACCACGCCCGGCCCATTTTTATTTTTTATTTTTAAACGGGGTCTTACTAAGTTGCAGAGGCCCTCACTAAGTAGATGAGGCTGGCCACGAACCTGCGATCCTCCTATCTCAGCCTCCCAAGTACTGAGATTACAATTGTGCACCACCACACCCAGCATGCTATGTCTTTTATACCTGTGGATCCTCAGTGTAGTAATTTTATTCCATAATACTAACTTTTGGAAGAGTTCTGGAGAATTCTCTCAGGCAGCACAATGTATATATTTATAAGAGTATGTATAAACTGGTATGTGTAATGATGTAAGATTTACTCTGAATCACATCTAAAACTGATACCCATTTGTTTCCAAATGCTTTTATGAATAAGTTCAAATATAAACATTAGGTGAAATTACTGCCTTTAAACCAAGGGCACAGGGAGAAATGAAGCACACTGAAACAAGGGAAATGAATCAAACACCATGGTTTTAGCATGCATTGTAATCATACATCTTGATGGGTTTCAGGATGGTAGAAGCATACATGCACACATCACTCATTCAGCCCTCCCCCAATTGCCACCCCCATTCCCTCCTTCTAAAAATGGAAATATGAGCACATCCACAGCACACAGTTAGTTATGAAAATAGCTTTATGCACATATAAAATAGCTTTAGGCACATTTGTGTTATAGCACACAGCAGTACCTCATTCCTTTTTATGGCCAAATAATATTCCATTGTATAGATATATCTTATTTATCCACTCAACAGTTGATGGGCAACTAAATTGTTTCCACTTTTTGGGTATTACAAATAATGCTGTTATGAATATTCATGTGCAAGTTTTCATGTGGACATGTGTCACCTCTCTTGGGTATATACTAAGGAGTGAGGTATCCCACTAGTTATTGAAAAATCAACATGTTTTCTGTTAACCAATCTTTAACTTACTGTCTTAGGATAAAGAATTAAAAATCCAGAATCCATGCCTGAGAGGAAAAGTTTGCTTTAGCACTTCTAAATAAGAAAAACTCAGCAATTAACATGATTCCTGGGTCTATTCTTTTCTTTTGGTGGTACTGGGAATTGAACTCAGGGGCGTTCTACCTCTGAGCTATACCCCCAGCCCTATTTTATTTTTTATTTTGAAACAGGGTCTAACTAAATTGTGGAGAGCCTCACTAAGTTGCTGAGGCTGGTCTCGAACCTGCAATCCTGTCTCAGCCTCCCAAGTAATGGGATTACAAGCATGCACCACCATGCCTGGCTCTCGGTCGGTCGGTCGGTGTCTGTCTGTCTGTCTGTCTGTCTATCTATCTATCTATCTATCTATCATCTATCATTTATTTTTGTGGTACTGAGGATTGAACCCAGAGGCATTCTACCTCCGAGATACACTCCGAGCCCTATTTTTATTTTTAAACAGGGTCTCACTAGGTTGATGAGTCTCACTACTTGCTGAGACTGTCCTGGAACCTGCAATCCTCCCTTCTCAGCCTCCCAAGTACTGGGATTAAGGCATACATCACCATGCCTCGAGGGTCTATTCTTTCAAATCACATATGCCTCTGTCTTTATCCCCCCAAAGCTATTTACCTATAATAATAGTTTCCAAATAATTTCTTCCTTGACAAAAATATTTTAAGTTATCAAAATTAGAATTTTTTACATTTACTAAAATTATAAAAACCTGCCTATCTCTTGGTTGTGTATTACTGTTTCCAGAGGAAAAAAGGTTAAACTACAAATTAAAAAAAGAAACGTGATTGTCTTTGGTGTTTTAAGTTTGAATAAACATTTGTCCTGAGAATATGAAGCTTACCTTAACTCCTGCACTTCCATTCGGCATCTTCTGTAGCTCATAGGGAAGCCTGATTCTTTCGGTTTGCACAATGGGATCATCAAATGATCGCCCATGAAGCTTCTTGAAGCCATGGATTGTATTTCTCACATTTGTGACAATCTGTTGATAGTAAACACTTACAGTTATCATTTATTTAGTGAACATAAAATACTCTTAATATTTATGACCACCAAGTCCCTTTATCCTATACATCCAAGTTCAGAATTACACTTAACATTTCATTTTTCTGGTTTCTGATAGCAAAGCTATACAATGGAAATGTATTCATATCAAGTACTCCCTCCCAAATTCTCCTCTTACCCCCAGGAATTAGTGTCTTCAAAACAGAGAGAACAAGACTTTTCAAATAGCATAATGAAAATCTTTGTATAGCTCATCTCCAGTGAATTACTATCTTTGATTTCTCTTCTTTCCACTTTCATGTCTATGTTTTTTTTTTGTTGTTGTTGTTTTACTGTCCAGTTCCTCTTTTTTTCTCAACATCCAATTCTTTGTGTAATTTCTCATGCACTAGTATGTTGCTTCCCTTGCTAAGAACTGCTCTATGGCTAATAAATCAAAACCTCTTCCATGAAGCATGGTGCCAAATCAAAGTGTCTCAATTTGTAAATGTTTTGTATTTTGGCAAAAAAAAATTTTTAAACTAGAACATATAGTCCAAACTACAGACTGTAACTGAGATCCAGTATCTGCCATTATAGTGACCTTCAAAGCCGAAATTTTTTTTGTGTATGTGGTACTGGGGATTGAATCCAGGGGCATTCTACCTCTGAGCTACACCCCCAGCCCTATTTTTTATTTATTTTGAAACAGGGTCTCACTAAGTTGCGGAGGGCCTCACTAAGTAGCTGAGGCTGGCTGTGAACCCGGATCCTCCTGTCTCAGCCTCCCAAGTATTGGGATTACAAGCATGGGTCACCACGCCTGGCTACATTTGCAACTTTTAATCACATAACATGCTTAGTTACCACAATACAGTTAATTCTTCTTATAAGTCAAAATATTCACATTAACAACGTACCTGACTCTTAGCTGCATTTCCTATGGCTCGAGTTCTTGCTCCTAAAGATATACAGGCCCTAAATAAGGGAAAAACAAAGTTTGTTTCCATGGTATTTTTATATTTATGTGCCATTATTTTGCTTCTCTTTATATAGCAATAAATTGTGAAAAATAGAATCATAAATTATTTTAGAGGTAGATAACATAAATCCAAATTTTATATAATTGAAAACTTTCCTAAATAATGGAACAGTGGTCAGAATGAATGTTAGAATTTTTTTTTTTTTTTTTTTTTGCGGTACCGGGGATTGAACGCAGGGACGTTCTACCTCCGCACTACACCCCTGGCCCTATTTTTTATACTTTATTTTGAAACCGGGTCTCATGAAGTTGCGGAGGGCCTCACTAAGGAGAGAGAGAGAGAGAGAGAGAGAGAACTGAGTCTGGCCGTGAACCCGGATCCTCCGGTCTCCGCCTCCCAAAGTACTGGGATTACAAGCGTGCGCCACCACGCCCGGCTGAATGTTAGAATTTTTAAAATGGTCCTAAATAACACAATAGTACTACATGTCTCCCCAATTTTTTTCAAATTCTATTGTTGTATGACCTATTAAAAAAATTAACTGTATTCAGTAAGGTAAGGCTGCTTGGATTTAGATCCTGGCTCTGCCACTTAACAGCTGAGTAACTGGGTGGGAATTACATAACCTTTATTTGCTTCAGCTTCCCAGCTGGAAGACAGTGATGATAATACCTGTTTATAGGGTTAAGTGAGGATTAGGAGAGTGAATATAGGTAAATGCTTTGAACAATACCTGGAACATAATGAACATGACAAATGATTGCAACTTAATTACTTACTGCATTTTAAGTATAACATAAAATCAAATTTATAATAACAGTTTCATCAAAATACCATTTCACATTATGATTCAAGAAAATGCTCCATGATTTCAGTTATAACTACAGGAAATTATTCAATCAACAAATGTTTATAGGCAATGTGTGTATACAAGTCACAATTTCTGTCCTTGAAGAAAGATAGTCTATTGAAAAAATCAACATATGGAATGTATAGGATTAAGAACAATACTAATAAAAGGAAAAATAATTATTTTTATAAAATAGGGTTTAGGAAAAACAAGAGGAGGCAAATGTGAATTAAGGCTTGGAAGGAGATGAAGTATTTAGTATGTGTCTCTCTTGTGGAAAAGGACCTTCCTGGTATATAGGCATTGCTAAGGTTTGGATAGTTTGCACCCCAAAGCCTCATGTGCTACAAACTTGGTCCCCAATGTGATGATACTGCAGATGGAACCTTTAAGAGGTGGCGCATAGACAGAGATGATTAAATCCCACAGGCACCACCCTCGGGGGATTAGTGCCCACTTCACAGGAGTAGGTTAGGTCTCCTGTGACTGGATTAGTTCTTTTATTTGGGAGGGGGTACTGGAGATTGAACCAAGGGGAGGTCTGTCTCTGAGCTACACCCCAGCCCCATTTTATTTTTAATTTTGAAACAGGATCTCACTACGTTGCTGAAGCTGGCCTCAAACCTGTAATCCTCCTGTCTCAGGCTCTCAAGTACTGGGATTACAGGCGTGCGCGATCATGCCCAGCACTGATTAGTTCTTGAGAGAGTAGATTAGAATAAAGTGAGGTCAACTCATGTGCCTGCCCTCTCCTACATGTGGACAATCCCTTCTGCTTCTCTGCCGTGCTGTGATGCAGCCAGGGGCCCTAGACAGAATACCAGCACTGTGCTGTCTGGGCCCTGCAGCCACCAGAATCACAGGCCAAATAAACCACTTTATAAATAAGCTACCCAGTCTCAGGTGTTTTGTTACAGCAACACAAAACAAAGATACGTAAGACTATTCTCAACATGACAGCCAGAGTGATCCTCTTAAAAACTGAGATTATGCCAGGTGTGGTGGCGCATGCTTGTAATCCCAGTACTCAGGAGGCTGAGACAGGAGGATCCAGGTTCGCAGCCAGCCTCAGCTACTTAGTGAGGCCCTCGGCAACTTAGACCCTGTTTCAAAAATAAAGAATAAAAAAATAGGGCTGGGGGCGAAGCTCAGAGGTACAATGCCCCTGGGTTCTATCCTAGTACCGCAAAAAACAGAACGAAAGAAACAGAGATTATGAGACTCCTCTGCAGAAAACTCTCCAATTGTGTCCTGAGTCAACTAAGTAAAAGCTTAAGTCTTCACAAGAGCCAATAAAGCTTTTTATGGTCTGATCTTTGGCTCTTCTACCCTGTAAGTTCAAGATAAGCACAGAGGTCTCCTTGCTATTTCTAGACTATGTCAAACACACTTTTACATCAAAACTTTTGTATATGCTATTTCCTCTTTCTGAACACATTTTTGGTGTGTGTGTGTGTGTGTGTGTGTGTGTGTGTGTGTTACTGTGGATTGAACCCAACTACAGCCACATGGCTTGCGCTCTGATTCTTACATTCTTTGCTCAAATAAAGGCTTATTAGAGACACTATCTCTGAAAATCGTAAATAAACAACATGCTTGCTCCTCCCCAATATATCTCATACCTTTTACCCAATTTTATGTTTTTCCATAGTATCTACCACCATCTGACACATACCATCATACATCTCGTATCTTCACATCAGAACATAAACTCTATGACGGTAAAATAATACATACTCACTGCTTTGATCTGTGCTATCTAGTATGGTAGCTGCTACCACATGTAGCCAATAAATTTGAATTAATAAAAATAAAAAATTCAGCCGGGCGTGGTGGCGCATGCTTGTAATCCCAGTACTTTGGGAGGCGGAGACCGGAGGATCCGGGTTCGCGGCCAGCTCTCTCGCTCTCGCGTGCTCGCGCTCTCTCTCTCTCTCTCTCTCTCTCTCTTAGTGAGGCCCTCCGCAACTTCGTGAGACCCGGTTTCAAAATAAAGTATAAAAAAATAGGGCTGGGGGTGTAGCGCCGAGGTAGAACGCCCCTGGGTTCAATCCCTGGTACCGCAAAAAAAAAAAAAAAAATTCAGTCCCTCAGATCTAGTCGCATTTCAGTGCTTAGTCACATGTAGCTAGTGGCTATAAGGAGAACAGAACATACCCAGAAGAGACAGATCTACAGAATACAAAGTAGCACTGGATAGCCTGGCCTAGATCACTGTCTGGTACATAGTAATGGTCCTTAGTAAATGCAGCACCTAAGGGTGATGCTTATTTGGAGACTAGGAAGAATATAACGTGGCTTGTTTCATAGTTTGGTAAAATAGTATCAAGGCCAGATTATGTATAGTCTCACAAGCCAGATTATAAATTTGAAATTTATTCAGTAGGTAATGGGAATTAATTAAAAGTTCTGAATAGTAGAGAGCACACTTTATGCTGGTATATAATACCAAAACAGAGAAGTAAGATTCCAGAGGAATGCTTTTCAAGGGCTCAACAAACTGCTGTTATACTGGGGATCACTGGATTTTCAGGGAGGTCAAATAGTTAAAAATTTTCATTTAAGCCGGGCATGGTGGCACTCATCTGTAATCCCAGTACTTGGGAGGCTGAGACAGAAGGATCTCAGGTTCGAGGACAGCCTCAGCAACTTAGCAAGACTCTCAGCAACCTAGTAAGATCCTGTTTCTAAAACAATAAATTAAAAAAAGGGCTGGGGGTATAGCCCAGAAGTAAAATGCCCCTTGGCTCAATCCTTAGTTGCATGGGCATGTGCACACACAAATTCATTTAGTAGATTTAACAGATTGTTGAAAAATTACAATGTGTTTGTTGAATATTACCTTGCAGTTACAATGATGAAGGAAAAAAGAAAGACATAGTTTTGTATCTCTTGAATCTTAACAATGCTATACTCATACAAATCAAAGTAAACTAGGTACACTGCAACAGAGGAGGCTACAAGTAGATAAGAGTAGGGATTGATCTAGAGGGCCAGAAAAGGCTCACCCAGGGAAAAGATGAGATGTGAAAGAGTAAACAATGATGCCACAGAAGTGGCAGAGTTTGTTAAAGCTCATCTGACTACAGTGTGAACTATTGAGTAGAGGGCAAGAAGTTACTAGCAATCTGTATAAAGATGGTGATGGCTGAAGCAAAAGAACAAACTGAGAGACATTTAGGAGGTAAAAACCAAAGGACTTGGTAACAAACTAGATCTTCACTGTCCAATGCAGTAGCCACTAGCCACCAGCACATCAGCACATGAAATGTGGGCTAGTCTGAATTAGATATGCTTGTTTATTGTAAGTATAAAGTATACCCTGGATTTTGAAGATTTCACATTTAAAAAGTAAAATCACATTATTTAGAAAATATTGAGAGCAGGGCACAGTGGCGGACGCAGGTAATCCCAGTACTTAAGAGGCTAAGACAGGAGAATTGAAGGTTCGTGGCCAGCCTCAGCAATTTGTGAGGCCCTCCACAACTTAGTGAGACCCTGTCTCAAAATGAAGAATAAAATAGGGCTGGGAGTGTAGCTCAGAGGTAGAATGCCTCTGAGTCCAATCCCTAGTACCACAAAAAAAAAAAAGTTGATTATAACGTGAAATAAGATTTTGGATATATGGTGTTATCTTTTTAATGTGGCTACTGAAACATTAAAAAATTATGTATGGGCTCACATATTTTTAATGACAGTGCTGGACCAGATAGAAGGAAGAGGCAAGTGACATGAATAATATCTAGGTTTCCAGTTTGCACACAGGCTAGATGTCAGAACTATCCAATGACACAGAAAACATTCTAAGAGGGACAGGTTTGGGGAAGGACAATCACAAATTCTACTGTGGACATGCTTAGTTAGAGATAACTCTGAAATATCCAAGCAGATATATATTTAGAACTAAAATGTTAAAAGTGATGTGGTTGGATGCAAGAGGGAATGGAATTTACTGTTCTTTGATGGAGATCTAGTGAAAAATAGTAAAATAGGGATACAGCAGGAACCACTAGGTCTGATGACATCTTCACAACTCTTGCAAATAATCCCTTGATTCAACATATTCTCTGACAAAGTGCAACTATACATATTCAACATGGTCATCTGTGTGGGTAGTTGGCATTCCATCCTAAAACTCATCTATCAGAGAAAATATGGATTTGGCATCTTTCAGCTACCTTATCTGTCTTGTTCCTAACTCCATTATTTGGACACATTTCCAAATACTTCTAAGTTTTCAATGCTGTGCTAACATGACTTGAGTATACAGAAAATCTTGTGTGTGTGTGTGTGTGTGTGTGTGTGTGTGTGTGTTAGTGTTATTGGGGACTAAACTCGGGCAATTCTACCGCTGAGCTACACCCCAGCCCTATTTTATTTTTTATTTTGAAGCAGGGTCTAAGTTACCAAGGAAGGGCTTTGCTAAAATGCTGAGGTTGTCCTTGAACCTGCGATTCTCCTGCCTCAGCCTCCCAAGTATTGGGATTACAGGTGTGTGCCACCATGCCTGGCTTTCAGAAAATCTTTTAATTAGGTTGATTCTCAAGAGTTTTAATTTGTTAGAACAATATATCCAAATAAGACTCATTTTCAACTATCATTAACTGCTAGGTTCTTCGAAATATGCTTCACACATAATAGCCAAAAGTTATCACTATCAGATATTCTCTGAAGTAAAAAGCAGAAAACTTTTACTAATGTTAAAAAAATATATAATGTTTGGAGATGCCCAGTTTCAAACTACTTCCTTCAATTTTCTTTCAAAAAGTTTCTAAAAAACAGCCGGGCCGTGGTGGTGCATGCTTGTAATCCCAGTACTTGGGAGGCTGAGACAGGAGGATTGCAGGTTCGAGGCCAGCCTCAGCTACTTAGTGAGGACCCTCCACAACTTAGTGAGACCCTGTTTCAAACATAAAGAATAAAAAATAGGGCTGGGGGTGTAGCTTGGAGGTAGAATGCCCCTGGGTTCAATCCCCAGTACTGCAAAAACAAAAAAAAAAGATTCTAAAAAACCATTAAATAAAAATATCTGCCAAGAATTTTGAGATAAAACAGAATAAGTTGAACATCTATTCTCTCAAAACGTTTACATGACTTATTAACAAGGGAAACAGACATATTATAATAGATATATTACACTGATGTAAAAGTTTTTACAGAAAAGGACACAGTTAGCTGGGCGTGGCGGTGCATGCTTTTAATCCCAGTACTTGGGAGGCTAAGACCGGAGGATCCTGGTTCGTGGCCAACCTCAGCTACTTTTTTTTTTTTTTTTGGTGCAGTACTGGGGATTGAACCCAGGGGCATTATACCACCGAGCTACACACCCAGCCCTGTTTTTTGTTTTTCAGTACAGGAGATTGAACTCAGGGGCATTCTACCTCTGAGCTACACCGCCGGCCCTATTTTTTATACTTTATTTTGAAACAGGGTCTCACGAAGTTGTGGAGGGCCTCACTAAGTAGCTGAGGCTGGCTACGAACCCAGATCCTCCGGTCTCAGCCTCCCAAGTACTGTGATTACAAGTGTGCGCCACCATGCCCAGCTCCTGTTTTTTTATTCTTTATTTTGAAACAGGGTCTAAGTTGCAGAGGGCCTCACTAAAGTAGCTGAGGTTGGCTGCGAACCCAGATCCTCCTCTCTTAGCCTCCCAAGTTCTGGGATTACAAGCATGCACCACCACGCCCGCCCAGCTCAACCTCAGCTACTTAGTGAGGCCCTCCGCAACTTAGTGAGACCCTGTTTCAAAATAAAAATAAAATATAGGGCTGGAGGGTGTAGCTCGGAGGTAGAATGCCCCTGGGTTCAATCTCCAGTACCGCAAAAAAACAACAAAAAATACAAAAGTTGATTCAAATGTTTATAGCATAATCTATTTATATGATAGTTTGTTTAGACTATTTCAACTACTATTCAGTAATTCCACTTCATACCTAAAAACATGGGAGTTTACAAAGTGGCTACCTCTTGTCAATCCAGTGTGTAATTCCTACCTCTGTGGAAGTCCCAGATCTCAGGAACTGCCACAAAGTTCTATTTGGACTTCTACATGCCCTATGTCCCTTTTAGTAGGGGAGGGGCATGAAAATCAAATGACAGGATGTTACCTTAAAAAAGCATCTGTATGTTTCCTTTAATTTTTAAGATTAATTTTTATACCTCTTAGCAAGCTTCTATTTTATCAAGCATTGACTAGGTAGGAGAAAATACATACTGCCAGAAGACTAAGGCATTTCTCACCTAAGAGGTCAGCAATTTGTTTGCTCCTTTACAACTTTACATTTGTTTGCTCCTTGTCATTCTCCACTAGGGATCCAAAATCTCTCAATTTTATCACTTAGGCTTTAAAAATAGTCTTTTTTTTCACTTTCCCTTGTCAGTTCTATAAGATCACAGTGTTTTTCTTTACAATACTTTGTTTTCCAGTTAATACCGAGAACAGCTGGATTAATGATGATATGAGAGGGTGCCAATAGGTTTAAATCAAGGGGTCAGTCAGGAATTCTCAATTTTGGCACTACAAACATTTTGAAAAGGGCCAGATAATTCTTTATTAGGAGAGTAGGGTTGTACTGTGTACTGTTAGGATTTTACGAATATCCCTGACCTCTACCCACTAGATGCCAGTGGTACCCCTTTCACACCACTTCCAGTTGTGACAACCAAAAATATCTTCAGATGTAGAAAAATGTCCCTTAGGGGGTAAAATTGCTTCCAGTTGTGAACCACTGCCTTAGAGCATTTTTGAAACAGTATTCGGTGAAATATAATTCCTTAGATGTTCAAATAAGCTCAGGAAAACGTCCTTTTCTTAGAGTTTCAGTGCTTATGACACATTAAGGGATCTGAGAAGTTCTGCAGTGAAGAAAACATCTGAATATTATTTCTCAAACTTAACTATTTGAAAAAAAAAAAAGTCCTTTAAGAGGTAGAGGAGCCGGGCGTGGTGGCGCACGCTTGTAATCCCAGTACTTGGGAGGCGGAGACAGGAGGATCCGGGTTCACCGCCAGCCTCAGCTACTTAGTGAGGCCTCCGCAACTTCGTGAGACCCAGTTTCAAAATAAAGTATAAAAAATAGGGCTGGGGGTGTAACTCGGAGGTAGAATGCCCCTGGGTTCAATCCCTGGTACCGCCAAAAACAAACAAACAAAAAAACCACAGAGGAAATTATTTAAAAATGATATCATATCCAGGTATGGTGGTGCATGCCTGTAATCCCAGTACTTGGAAGGCTGAGACAGGAGGATTGCAGGT
>PVJS01031257.1:0-15654 GCA_004027185.1 Glis glis | reverse complement strand
GAGAAAGAGAGAGAGAGAGAGCTGAGGCTGGCCGCGAACCCGGATCATCTGGTCTCCGCCTCCCAAAGTACTGGGATTACAAGTGTGTGCCACCACACCCGTCTAGTCTATGCCTTTTAATTGGGGAGTTGAGTCCTTTGACATTCAATATTATTATTGAGATATGATTTTTGTTTCCTGTCATTTTGAGTTCTATTTTCTGTTTGCTGTAGTGACAAATCTCCTTGTTCAGTTGCCTACCTTGTGTAGTTCACCTCTCTTGTGGTTGTGAAAATTGCTTGTTTTCCCTTCTTTGTGATTTCTTTTAGGATTTTCTCCAGTGTTGGCCTGGTCCTCATGAATTCTTTAAGTATATGTTTATCATGGAACATTTTTATTTATTTCTCCATCAATTTTAAATGATAGCTTTGCTGGATATACAAGTCTTGGTTGGAAGTTGTTTTCTTCCAGTGTCTGGAGTACTCCATACCAATCCCTCCTGGCATTCCTGACTTGGGTTGAGAAGTCTGGGGTGATTTTTATTATTTTGCCCCTGTATGTCACCTTTTCATTTGCTCTTGCTGCTTTTAGGATTCTTTCTTTGGCTTCTACGTTAGACATTTTAATTATTACATGGTATGGTGAGGTCCTTCTTTGGTCCTGTCTTGACGATGTTCTATATGTCTCCTGTATGTGAATGTCCAAGTCCTTTTCTATATTTGGAAAATTCTCTGAAATTATTTCTTTGAAGAGGTTTCTTACACCCTTAGTCTTTGTTTCTAATCCTTCTTCAATGCCTTTTATCCTTTGATTAGGATGTCTTGTATTGTCCTGTATATCTTGGATGGCCAGGGTGTGTTGTTGTAATATCTTCTGTATATCTTTGACTGTGTTTTCAGTTTTGAATGAACTGTCTCCCAGGAGTGATACCCTGTTTTCCATGTGGTCACGCCTACTAGAGTTGGTTTCTATTGCAGTCTTTAATACATTTTTTAATTCGTTTATTGACTACTTCATTTTGTTCAGTGTTTCTTTCTGATTCTTTCTTAGAGCCTCAACTTCTTCCTTCATCTCCTCTACACTTTCTTTGAGGCCTTTCATCATTCTGAAGATCAAAATTCTGAATTCTCCATATTGCATTTTCTGTAGTTATTTATTTATTTATGGTACTGGGGATTGAACCCAGGGGCATTTTACCTCCAAGCAACACCCCGAGCCCTATTATATTTCTATTTTTGAAACAGGATCTCACTGGGTTGATGAGAGTCTCACTACTTGCTGAGGCTGTCCTCAAATCTGTGATCCTCCTGTCTCAGCCTCCCAAGTACTGGGATTACAGGCATGCTCTACCATGCCCAGCTCCCACTAAATTTTAAAGACAAAACCAGAAAATAATCAGTGAGATCAAATCATGACAGAGAACTTTATTTTTCTAAATAAATGAAATTTCAGCATTTCTTATGAATATGAATATGATCATATTTATATTAAATGTTAAAACTAATTTGTTTAATGTTAAATTACTAAAATAAACATCACTTAGAATGTGCAAAAACTGAATAGAAATATATAGAACAATTGCAATATTATTGATAATCAAGATATACTATGTCTATTTCTGCATTTAATCCTTTACTTAAAAACTTATTTCTATGTATACTGCCTTTTCATGTTTAGTCCTCTGTTCCCAATTATAAACTTTAAGTATCAGCTTATTTCTATTTTTCAAAAAATCCATCTCACTAAAATTTTAAAAAATTTGTCTATATTTTATATTATCATCTCATGTGCAACTGAATTACCTAAACTGATTTTTATATCTCTATGACATATATAATATGTTTATATTGTCAGTAAACTATAGCTGAGGATCAAATTCAGTCTCACCTAAAGCTTTCAAGCTGAGAATGTTTTTTGCATTTTAAATTTCAAAATGAATAAAAAGGGCTTATGAACCTTAAACTATTTTTATACTTTTATTGGTACATTTAAATTATACATCATACCGTAGTATAGTGTGATAGGAAGATAGGTGCACACAACTCTTGGAGAACTTCACTCTAGGCCCCTACTCCTTCTCTCCCCTTTCTCATATATGTCTTTGAGATTGGCATTGGTAACTGGTAACATACACAGCATTATTACAACTGCTACATTCTTTATGTTTCTATCCCCACTCTTGCCTCCCTAAACTCCCTCCATCACTCCATTGGAGTCTGTGCTCTTCTATCTGATGTTACCCTGGTTTCCAAATTTCTATCTAGCTTCCATATATGAGAGAAAATATACAACAATTTTATTTTGAGACTGGCTAATCTTGCTTAGCATAATATTCTCAAATTCCATCCATCTTCCTGCAAATGACATAGTTTTATTCTTCTTTAAGGCTGAGTAAAATTCCATTGTGTGTATATACCACAGTTTTGTGATCCATCCATCTATTGATGGACATCTAGGCTGATTCCATCATTTGGCTATTGTGAGTTGTGCTGCTGTAAATATGGATATGCATGTATCACTATAATATTCTGACTTCAATTGCTTTGGAAAGATGCTCAGGAGAGGTATCGCTGAGTAATATGATAGTTCCATTCCCAATCTCCTGAGATACCACCACGCTGATCTATATATTTATAGATATATAAATATATATATCTATAGTGGCTTGTTTTATTTATTTTTTGAAACAAGGTCTCACTACATTGCTGAGGGTCTCACTAAGTTGCTGAGGCTTGCTTTGAACCTGGAACCTTCCTGTCTCAGCCCCCCAAGTATTGGTATTAGATGTGCATGATCACTCTGGCTTATGCCTTCCTTTTCTTGTATTCAAAAACATAGTATATAAAACAGGATCATGGACATACTAGTCTCTACAGCATGTTTTGTAAGGTAAAGCAAATCAAAGTATATGATTTTCAAGTATAGAATTATGGAAATTATTTCAAGCCTGCTAAATTCCACAGAAATGGAAATGGATTTTATCCTCATTCTATGGAGATGTATAATATACCCCGAATTGAAAGCAATGTTTGCCACACAGAAAGTACCTCAAAAATAGTTATCAAATACTTAGACATGGAGGAATGAACATCTAAATGAATAGCATAGAGGCAAGAGAATGCATAAAGGTGCACATAAATTGTGCCTACCTGAAGTACCACTGGAGTCTAAAGAATGAGTTATAGTAACACTAAAATAGTGCTTAGTGTATCTGATTCATAATTTCAATAAAGATATTCCATGAATTATAGAGTAAGAAACTGTGGGATTGGAGATTTGAAACACTCACATCAATGAATTGCACTTTCTTATGGGTTCCTTATAAGTTTGCTCTCTTGACATTTCTAGGAATTCATTAAAGCCCTGTCCTGCAATTTGGGTATGTAATTTTTTTGTGATTTTATTTGTGTTGGATATTTTAGAAAAAAAGAAAACAATTAGCTGTCACAGAAGCAAAATTATAGATGAAATTGAATATAAATTGTTTGCTAAAATCTCTAATTGTCCCTTAAATTAATATTATTTCTCTGGATAGCATTTCTAAAGAAATTCACATGCCTTTTTGAATTTCTCTATGATTTCTGCCCCAGTGAATTCAGAAAATATTTTTCCTATTCTTTTGTTCAGAGAAGACAATTTACAAACTAAAATCCCAAAAGAATATTTATATACTTTTATGGGTGTATTATAGTCTCCCATCATACTGCAGTTCATAGTGATAATGACATACATGCATATAACAGTTGATGAAGTGATTCCTTCATTGATCCTCCTTCTCTCTCCACTTCCCTGAATTTTTAACTTAGACATGAATGATTTGTTTTAAAGAAAAAGCTGCTGATCTGTCTCTAAAATTATTGCTTTCTTGGGGGGTCATAGATACCAAGATTCTGCCTTCTCTCTTAAGTTTCTGTTAAAGTTTTAAAGAATGTCAGTAAGTAGGAGTCATATGTTCTTGAAACATGAATGTCAATATTTTTCAGGTGTGAGTGATTATGATTGTAATCAGATTGCACTCTGTAAAATGTTGAAACTACAGTTTCATCAAGCAAGATAAGTAATGTTTGACTATAAATACTGTTAATGCGATTAAAATTGTAATTCTCTAGTAGTTACAATATATACAGTAAAATGTTTGTTAAAAACTAATGATTTTTATACTTTTATTGGTGCGATATATTTTAAAAACTAGATTTTTACAGCAGGATTCTGCGTAGGTAAAGTTATAATGTTCACTACATATATAATTGTACATATAAATTTACATAATAACATCTGTACTCTTCCTCACCATTTAAAATTAAAACTTCAACATATTTTAAAGTAAAATACATTAACTTGCATTGTACTAATATCCTAATAAATGAGCAAGGCTATTTTGAAGTTCTACAATAAATAAAACAGAGAACTGAGGTAGAGAACAGAATATAATGCTAAAAATGTGTGATACTCATATTCAGTATTTATAGCCTAGTCTATTAAAAAGAGAGGGCTCTCATTTAAGTTCACAATAAAATTAGAAGGGAATTTTTACAACTTACCAGAAAAAAATAATGCCTAGAAATTTTTATATTCTGGCAATTAGGGTCAATAAAATATTGCATTAAAATTTACTATGGCTTCATGAATTTATAACATTGACCTCACCTACCTCAAAGAGCACTTGAGATGGCTAATTGAAAAAAGTGAAATATGAAGGGGAGCTGGTTTACAGATCATGCTAAAAAGATCTGGGAAACAGTGATATTCAGATCAATGACTCAAAAATTACAGGGGCCTCTATAAGATGTCCTTCTCTGATCACAGGAAATGGCTTCTATGAAATCAAACGAAGCATGAAATTTTTAATTATAACTGCTAAGGCAGAAATGAAGTATTAAATTGTAGGATGTTAAAAAGAAAGTAACAGTTGTGAAATATGTGAAGATATTTACACATTAGCTATTTACAGCTTTCACTAGGGAATGGTGGAGCCAATAATACTGATTTCAAATCCCAAGTTTCTCTTAGTAAATATCTTTGCAGTGATAGAAAAAAGATCATAAGGATAGAATAAATAAAATGTAACATATATGTATCCATATCTACATACATTTATATATTACTTGATATAAAATGGTACTATGCATTATACATAATTATATTTTATATTTCTATTACCTCCAGAATATATAAAATGCTTTATCTTACATATATATGTTATATGTAAGATATGTATTATCTGTGTCTTCCTTCTTTCTAAGTTACCTCCATTAATAAGACTATGTTTATAAAACTCTTCTCAGTTCTATTATTGCTTATTATGCATGAAAGTTCCCCTGGATTTGGGCATAACTCCTTGGCCCCCAGCACACTCACATACACCCACTTACACACAGAATCCTAGATGTGCCAAATGAATCTGAAATAAAACTTATACCAACTGAGTAATTTAATCACAAGAATTATTCATGTTCTGCAATTATGAGTCTCTTCAGGTAAATAGGGTTTCTGCTTTTGTTCAAGTCAGTAGTTCAGTTCAACTTTATATTAGCTGAGAAATATACTCAATGGCTAGCTCCATGGTAAAATGTTTCAATCAGATTAAGGAAGAAAATTATCAGGAGGCTCTCTATATACTACTGCAAGCCACCAGACACAGGAGAATGCTCTCCAAAATGTTTGTTTGCTAGTAGAATACTGATTATTACCCAAGTCCCATTCATCTTCCACCATTTAATTTTTTTCAACTCAGCATTTTTAGGGCTTATGCACAAGGTAAAGTATATGAACCAACCTGGACCACTGATGTGCATCTGTATATTGTAATAAGAACAATTTATAGCTCCACTGTAATAACAAATCCTAATTTTTAAAAGAGTAAATTGTTTTCATTCACTTTTTTTCTGTTAATATACTTTCTTAAAACAGTTTTAAGTTTTCAGAAAATCTGAGTTTAAGGCACACATGAGTTCCCCTGATCTTCCCTACTGTTGCAGTTTCCCTTGTTATTAACATCTTGCATTAGTATGTTACACTAATAACAATGAGGTAGTACACCATAAATAATTCTATTTCACAGTTTGTATTTGGATTCACTCTTTGTGTTGTACATTCAATGCATTTTTCCAAATGTGAAATGACATGTACTCACCATTATAGTATCATACCGAAAAAATTTGCTGCCCTAAAAGCTTGGCAAACACTGATCTTTTTATTGCCTCTGTAGTTTCTCCTTTTCCAAAATATCATATAGCCATAATCATAAAGTTTATCTTTTCAGGTCAGCTTCTTTCACTTAACAATAGTCAACTAAAGTCACTTCACATCTTTTCATGGCTTGATACCTCATTACTTTTACTTCTAAGTAATAATTGAGTCTATGGATATACCATGGTTTATATATCAATTTACCTATTGAAGGATATCCTGTTCACTTCTAACTTTAGTCAATGATGAATAAAGCTGATATAAGTATTTGTTTGTAGTAGCATTTTTTTATTGTTGTTTTTTGGACAGCTGCAATGAATGAGAACTCTTCTTATTCCACATCCTCCTCAGAATTTGGTATTTGGACTTGAGCTATTCTTGAAAGTATATAATGGTATCTTGTTGTTTTAATTTGCATTTCCATAATGACATATGATTTTGAGCATTGCTACAATTTGCATCTGAAGTGTCCCCCAGCGGATCATGGGTCAAGAGCTCTGTTACCAGCCTGTGACACTACTGGGAGGTGATGGAAAGTTTAGGAGGTGGGACCTAGTGGAAGAAAGGTCATTGGTGGCTTGCCTTTGTAAGGAATACTAGGACCCAAGACCTTCCTCTCTGTTTCCTGGCCACCATGAGGTGAGGAGCTTTCCTCCACCATGTTCTTCTACCAGAATGTACTACCTTGCCACAAAGTGCAAAAACAAGGAAGCCAAATAGCAATGGACTGAAATATCTGAAACCATGAGCTGAAATAAATCTTTCTTCTTTATAAGTTACTATGTCACTTAGGTATTTTATCACAGGAATGGAAAATTGGCTAACACAAGCATCTTTTTTCACATACTTCTTTGCCATCTGTATATTTTCTTTGTGAGATGACTGATAATGTCTTTTGCCCATTATTTAATCGGTTTGTTTATTTTCTCATTGTTGTGTTCAAAGAGTTACTTCATTCAATTTGATAAATCTCATTACTTTATCACAAGCTTTAATTATCCATTTAATGATTAAAATAGCACTAGAAGAACACCCAAAGCAATATATTCGTGAAATTTCTAATAAAATATGTCTTGGCTAACTGCTAGGCATAAATCTTCCTATTAATAATTTTTAAGTTAGAATGCCAAATTATAGATTGTAACACAAATAAAATATTTACTTCTGCTTTTATAAACATATAATTAATCACTTTATTTATTGATTTAGGAATTCAATTATGAATTAATTACTTGAAAAGACAAAGTCTAACTCAGCATGTGGTTGTTTCTTTAAATAACT
Source organism: Glis glis (assembly GCA_004027185.1). NCBI lineage: Eukaryota > Metazoa > Chordata > Mammalia > Rodentia > Gliridae > Glis > Glis glis. The sequence goes on along the minus strand of PVJS01031257.1, from coordinate 8,205 downwards.
TAGATCTAGTTCTCCATAAGAGTGCAAAATTCTCACACCAGTGCTTTAGTGTAAGTGAGAATCAAGAGAGATATAAACTTTGGACCCATTTCACAAATTTTAATTAATGGCCTTGTAGGTGTTTGACACTTATGTTAGGTATTAAAACTTTAATTCCTAACATAATGAATAAGAAAGGTATACTCTTCCAATAGAAAAAATAATACACATTAAAAAAAACTAAGAATCAATGAAAATGAGACAAATTTATGATTTTTTTTTTTTTGCAGTACCGGGGATTGAACCCAGGGACATTCTACCTCTGCGCTACACCCCCGGCCCTATTTTTTATACTTTATTTTGAAACCGGGTCTCACGAAGTTGCGGAGGGCCTCACTAAGTAGAGAGAGAGAGACAGACAGACAGACAGACAGGGAGAGAAAGAGAGAGAGAGAGCTGAGGCTGGCCGCGAACCCGGATCCTCCGGTCTCTGCCTCCCAAAGTACTGGGATTACAAGCGTGCGCTACCACGCCCGGCTGCAAATTTATGATTTTAAGAACTTTACTATGTAACAAATATTAACTGTCCTATAAAATCAACATAGAAAATAATCATATCAATTTGAATTAATTGATTTTAGATATGCACAGGAGTGAAAAATACCTTGTTATTTCTGTCCTCCTCTAAAAACCATTCTTGACTTATACAAAATTTTCAGTCTCATATTTACATCAAATTGTCTGGGAGTGGAGAAGTTTGGTTGTCTACAGGTTAATTATTTCCCTGAAAGAGCAATGGGTCCCATGGGATTTGTATCTATTTTGCTTTGTGACAATTTTAGGAGTGCTCATCCACTCAGCAATTATGCCAAGTTTACTTCTGTGTGCTGCAACCACAGAATAGAGCAACACACCAAGGTACAAAATTAAATTATCATTGGGTTGTGCAACATCACACTGTGAAATGTTGTCTGTACCATGACATTATTCTAAATTTTTGTCGTGAATTCAGATGATGTCAGCACCTACCAAGAACCTTCATGGCCTTTTTACTCAAAACTGTGTAACCAGCGTAGATTTTCCCCCTCTTTGGGTCATTTCATCTTTTCTTCCTTGCTATGAGAAATCTCCAGCTATGTCATCCAGACTCCTCAATTTGGAACTCAAATAGCACTTATGGCATCAGATCCTTTTCTTCCTAGAAGAATCTTACGCTCCTTATGCAAAGCTTCTCACTGACTCCTGTTTTTTTAGCTTAAGAGTACTGGAAAATTTGATGGAAGAAAGTAATCAACTCTTAAACCATGGTCAATGTGCTCTTCCTTTACCTTTACATAGAAAAAAATAAGAGGCACTCAACTAATGTTTCACTAAAAATAATAATAATGATAATGAAGTGTGTTCCATCCAAAGTTGGATGACATAATACATGAACAGTTTAAAGTATACACCACTGCCATCCCTGCTATCTAGTTATCTTTCATCTCTACCTGGAGAACTACACTGTTACACTTATGAAGAGTAACATGAAATGTTCTCAAGCTCAGACACACATTCTCCTCTCCATATTATAGGAAATGCTCAGTTTAAAAGGGCTTGGTTAATACTTTGATATTTCTAATGGCTGACTAGAACAAAATGTCATGCTTAGTGGAGGGTCCACTAAGTTGCTGAGGCTGGCTTCGCACCTGTGATCCTCCTGTCTCAGTCTCCCAAGTACTGGGATTACAAGTGTGAGCCACCACACCAAGCCTCATTTTTAACACTCTTGTATCCCTTACGCAGGAACTGTTTTGATTTTCAATTCACCTCAAAACTCAAGAAATATTGCATCATATAACTTATTTTTCCTCTTGTTTCCCTCTGTAATTAAGTTGTTCATTATATTTTGGCTTTCCTTTTCTTTGTTAATATCTCTGATTATTGTATTTCCTACTCCCTATATCAAATTCCATTAGGTAATCCTGCCATGTTTTCTCCACTTCTTTTTTTATGTAGTTTTATTGGTGCGTTATAGTCTCACATCATAGTGTAATTCATAGTGATAGTGACATATATGCACACAGCACTTGGTGGGCTTTCCCTTGGCTCCCTCCCCTTTCTCCCCCCCTTACCCATACAGGTTATTGAGATTGACATTGCTATTCTCACGTATGTACATAATGTTGATGGACAAAATTCCTTCATTGATTCTCCCTCTCCCCCTCCCCTTCCCCAGACCAGCTGGCTCCACTGAAGTTTCTTCTTCACTTCTAATATATATTCTCTCAAAGTCTCACATTGTTATATTCCCCACATTGTTATAATGTATGGTAGCTGGTTGTCATTCAGAATATGTGATTATAAAGAGTCAGATGTCAATATTGAAAGAAGAACAATGTGGGGCCCCCTCCCCCCAAAAAAAAAAGAAAAGAGAGAAAGCAGGTGAATCAGGACAGAAAGTACAAGCAAAAATTATTCTGACCTGACCTAAAAAATCAGAAAGAGCACTCACATAAAATATAATGCTACATAATTCTCATCCCTAAGGACTGAGAAGTGATGAGAAGTAACTTAATGACTCTGTTAGGCATGGTGAAGGAAGTGGAATAGATCCTCATAGCAGGAAGGATTTACGAAGACCACAGGTTTCCAGCATAACCAAATGGTTTGAATGATTTTCCCAGGGATCGGATATCTGCTGAAGGAACATAAGTCATTTTCATTGCATTTGTTTCTTCTGTAAAATTACTACACCTTTTCCCCTGCTTTCCCATAAACTCTCAATGGGTATTTGTCAAAATAAGACAAACGCTTCCAAATACCAAGCAAGTCTTACTTAGGACATAAAAATGTAGAACAGTGCAAACAAAACTCGTTTCCATCCAAGAAAGAAAAATGATTCAATAATTCCTTACTTGAATCATCCACCAAGAACTGAGTCATACTATTTTTCCCTTCAGCATTATTCCTCCTGTGTCAGTGTTTCAGTGCAAAACGCACTACAGAGTATGCACTAGAGAGTTTATTAAAAGCTGCTGTAGCACCCAGAGGTGTGTGGAAAATGAATTATTGATGGAGTCCTATTGGAGATGCACTGTATCTGTCATTTATTCTTATTGTGGGCTACAGAATATTTTTTGAAACTTGTGCGACAGTTGCTATTCTTTATTCATTGACATGTGGAGAGAAGAAAATTTAGATTAATATTAATTTCCACAACAGGAAACATTTTAGAAGAATAACAAACATGTCCATTTAACCTGTCGACACTGTCATGTTACTACAAACACAAAGAGGCATTAATGTTAGAAGAATGTGTGATGTTATTTGCTCCTTGGTTTATTTTTTAAAGTGATCACTAATCCAGCCCCTATGACATATGTTTCCTTACCACTTTACTTTTCTATTGTCATAATGTACCTGTTGTATTTTTCTTTACCTCATTATTTTTCTTATTCTCTTTTGAATCTGTCTCTCCAGTCATGTATAGTGCTGATTGACTGACTTCTATAAACCCTTTCTAAATTAAGCCACCACTTTTTAATTTTAAATTTTCTATAGATTTTCCTTTAAACATGTAGTTGGAAACAATCACTTGTTGTTCTCTCATACTTTTATTGCTTTCTTTTTTTACAAAAATATGCCTTGATTTGGGGGTTTTCTTTATATTTTGTTACATTTTATCTCACTATTTTTTGTTGAGGATATTATATACAATTGAATTTTTTTGTATTCTGTGTTTTATTGTAAATGTAATTTTTATTTGTTTTTATTTTAACTGATATATTATAACATAAAAATTGTACCTCTTACTAGGGTACATGTAATGTATTTTTTTTTTTTTTTTGCGGTACCGGGGATTGAACCCAGGGGCGTTCTACCTCCGCGCTACACCCCCGGCCATATTTTTTTATACTTTATTTTGAAACCGGGTCTCACGAAGTTGCAGAGGGCTTCACTAAGTATAGAGAGAGAGAGAGAGAGAGAGAGAGAGAGGGAGAGAGAGAGAGAGAGAGAGAGCGTACCATGTAATGTTTGATACATATATACATTGTATAAAGCTTGAATCAGGCTGAAAATAACTACCTCTTTAAACATTTACTTGTAAAAACATTCAGAATCCGTTCTTTTAGCTTTTGAAGTATATAGTACATGCTTGCTATTCATAGTCATTGTATTATGCAATAGCACACCAGAATTTCTTTCTATCAGTTAGTACTTGTCCATCAACCTTTCTTTCTCTCTCTTTCTTCCTCATTCTCCCCAGCCTCTGGTAACTACTATTCTACTCTCAACTTCTATGGTATCAACTTTTTTTAAATTCCACATATGAATACGATCATGCAGTACTTTTTGTCAATGTCTAGCTTATTTCACTTGACCTAATGATCACCAATTTCAGCCAGGCGTGGTGGCGCACACTTGTAATCCCAGTACTTTGGGAGGCAGAGACAGGAGGATCCGGGTTCGTGGCCAGCCTCAGCTCTCTCTCTCTCTCTCTCCCTGTCTCTCCTGTCTCTCTCTCTCTCTCTCTCTACCTAGTGAGGCCCTCTGCAACTTCGTGAGACCCGGTTTCAAAATAAAGTATAAAAAAATAGGGCCGGGGGTGGTGGCGCATGCTTGTAATCCCAATACTTTGGGAGGCAGAGACAGGAGGATCCAGGTTTGCGGCCAGCCTCAGCTCTCTCTCGCTCTTTCTCTCTCTCTCTCCCTGTCTTTCTCTCTCTCTCTCTCTACCTCCGCAACTTTGTGAGACCCGGTTTCAAAATAAAGTCTAAAAAATAGGGATGGGGATGTAGCGCGGAGGTAGAACGCCCCTGGGTTCAATCCCCAGTACCGCAAAAACAAACAAACAAACAAACAAAACAATTCCATTCATGTTGCCACAACTGATAGGATTTTATTCTTTTTTATGGCTGCATAGCATTCAATTTTGTGTATATACCAAATCATCTTTATCCATTCATCAGGTGAGGTAAACTTCAGTTTTTTCCATGTATTTGCTGCTGTGAGTAGTGTAATGAACATGGAATTTCAGAAGTCTCTTTGACTCTTTGATATCCTAATTACATTTTCTTTGAACACACACACACACACACACACACACACACACACACAAGTGGGATTGCTGAGTCATATAATAGTTTTACTTTTAATTTTTTGAGGTACTTCTATACTTTTTTCTTTAATGTGTATACTAATATACATCCCTATAAATAGTGTAAGAGAATTTCTTTTTCTCACATGCTCACCAGCATTTTTATATTTTTGTCTTTATACTAGCCATTCCTACTGAATTGAGGAACAAACCCATTGTGGAAGTTATTTGCATTTTCATGGTGATGAGTAATGTTGAACTTTTTTTTCCATATACCTGTTGAACATTTTTGTATGTCTTTGGGATATGCCTATTTAGATATATTGTTCATTTTATTTATTTTATATATATATTTATTTATTTACTGTTAACTTTGTTGAGTTTCTTATAAATTCTATGAACCCCTTGTCAGATGAATAGTTTGCAAATATTTTCTCCCACACTCTTTTACTATGATTATTTCCTTTGTAGTGCAGAATCTTTTTAGTCTGATACATTCTCATTTGTCTACTCTGGCTTTTTGTGTGTGTGTGCTTTTGGAATCTTGTCCAAAATATCCTCACACATTCCAAGTTCCTGAAGAATTTCACTTATATTTTTTCTAGTAGTTTAATAGTTTCAGGTTTCACATTTAACTTTTTAATCCATTTTGAATTTATTTTTGTAACTGGTAAGAAAGATAAAGGTCTAGTTTCATTCTTCAGCATGTGGATATCCAATTTCCCTAGCACCATCCAATAAGTGGTGTTCTTATAATTTCCATGAAAGTTCCAATTTTTTTGCAACTTTGTTAAAAATAAGTTGACTGAAGTCGGGTGTGGTGGTGCACGCTTGTAATCCCAGTACTTTGAAGGCTGAGACAGGAGGATCGCAGGTTCGCGGCCAGCCTCAGCTACTTAGTGAGGCCCTCCACAGCTTAGAACCTGTTTCAAAGTAAAAGAATAAAAATTAGGGCTCGGGGTGTAGCTCAGAGGTAGAATGCCCCTGGGTTCAATCCCCAGTACTGCAAAAAAAAAAAGTTGACTATAGATAAATGGATTTACGTAAACACTTTATGTTTGGTTACCTTGGTCTATGGGTTCATATGCATTCCAGTACATGTTGCTTTGATTAATACAACTTTGTAGTATATTTTGAAATCAAGTAGTGTAATGCCTCCTGCTTTGTTACTTTTTTTCAAAAGATTGTTTTGGCTAAGGGTGTGTGTGTGTGTGTGTGTGTGTGCGTGTGTGTGTATGTGTGTGTGTGTATGTGGCTTTATATAAATTTACCATTATTTTTTTCTTGTTCTTTGAAGAATTTCAGTGGTATTTTGATGAGGGTTGCATTGAATCTGTAGATTGCTTTGGGTGGTATGGACATTTTAATAGTGTTGACACTTCCATTTCATGGATATAGAATGTCTTTCTGTTTTTTAATGTCCTCCTCAATTTTTTAATCTATGTTTTATACTTTTCATTCTATTCATCTGGAAACACTATATATCCAGACCATAACACACTTTATAGAATTATTGAGAAGTTTAGATGAAATTAAATATATCAGAGCCTACCACAGAATTGTTATGTAATATTCTGTAGAATTTTTTTTCTAACTTTTAAAATCAAGATTTTCAAAAACTTGCTGGGATCCATATGAGACAAAGTAAAAATATTGTAATGTCCTCATGTTCTAATATTGTTGAGGAAAATAATTAAAACATATATAAGACTCTTAAAAAATGCTAGTCTTTTTGTATAGACTGTTTCTTTTTTGTGTGTGGTACTAGGGATGGAACCCAGGGGCATTCTGCCTCTGAGCTATACCCCCAGCCCTATTTAATTCTTTATTTTGAAACATGGTCTCGCTAAGTTGCAGAGGGCCTCACAAGTTGCTGAGGCTGGCCACAAACCTTTGATCCTCTTGTCTCAGCCTCCCAAGTACTGGGATTACAAGCGTGTACCATCACACCCGGCTTAGACTAAATTTCTGAAAACAAGGCTTCATTAAGTAAGTTGAATACAATTAGATCTATTGAAGAAAATTCTTCAACAGGGAATAAACTGGTGAGGTACTATCAGATGAAATTGCCCTAGAAAATATCTCAACATATTTATAAATTTCTGTGGACAGTTTTAAATTACTCAGTAGTGAACAACTGACAGTGTCATAAACATCTTTAAGGATAATCAAAAAATATTACATCTTTTGTCAATCAAAAATATTTTGACCATCTCATCCTCTGATTTTTTTTACTTAGGTAGAATTTTTAGTGGTAGATATATATATTTTTTTTTGCGGTACTGGGGATTGAACGCAGGGGCGTTCTACCTCCGCGCCACGCCCCCGGCCCTATTTTTTATACTTTATTTTGAAACCGGGTCTCACAAAGTTGCGGAGGGCCTCGCTAAGGAGAGAGAGAGAGCATGAGAGAGACAGGGAGAGAGAGAGCGAGAGAGCTGAGGCTGGCCGCGAACCCAGATCCTCCGGTCTCCGCCTCCCAAAGTACTGGGATTACAAGCGTGTGCCACCACGCCCGGCTTAGTGGTAGATATATAAAGTGATTTTTAAAGAAAAATGCATCTACATAGAAAAACTGTATTGGTCAAACATCAAAATATTTTCTGGTTTCTGGCAACTTGAAGGATTGTGGCGAAATTACCTCTGATAGGGAACAACAGAGAAAAAACTACTTTATGAGGTGAGATGATGAATTTTGACATGTAGATTCAGTGGTACCTTATGGGCACAAAATAAATGTCTATTAAAAGTTATTAAGAAATTCTTTGCTATGAATTTACATGTTTGGTGATTTCAAACAAAGCTATTGAATCCCTAACAATTAATTAATCTGGCTTTTTAGGATATGTAATTTTTATTTAACAAAATACTTATTTTTATTAATTAAAATCTCTTTTTGACTTTATTATTCTAACCTACTATTCAATTTATTCTTCTCTGATTACATTGCTTACATTTTTAAGTCCAAAATAAAATTTTATATTTGTAATATGAAGAAGAGTTCTTTTCCTCCAATTACATTCCTAAACTTTGTTTTGTACTTGCAGTTATTTTCTTCATTAACTTTTTTTTTTTTTTTTTTGCAGTACCGGGGACTGAACCCAGGGGCGTTCTACCTCCGCGCTACACCCCCGGCCCTATTTTTT
>PVJS01031256.1:0-23529 GCA_004027185.1 Glis glis | reverse complement strand
TGGGGAGGGCCTAAGTAGAGAGAGAGAGAAACAGGGAGAGAGAGAGAGAGAGAGAGAGAGAGAGAGAGAGAGCTGAGGCTGGCCGCGAACCCAGATCCTCCGGTCTCTGCCTCCCAAAGTACTGGGATTACAAGCGTGCGCCACCACGCCCGGCTTGAACTTGAAATTTAAAAATCTCAATAACCTAAGCAGCCTAGCAGAACTAGAACAGCACATATTAAGTTACTCATCGAAATGTTATCCTAAGTAAGCAAAGATAATGGTCAGCCCAGTTCGAGTATTTGCCCAGAAGAGCAGCCGATGTAGGTGCTATTCAGTTCAACAAATATTACACTTGTTAAATGCTAGCCATTGTGCTAAATACTAAGTGTCCTAAAGATGATTAAAACAAAGCAGAGAGAAAATTTCAATTTACTATAGTGATCGACAAAGGACAACCTTACCAAAATCAGCAACTAAAATTAAGCAGCAGCCTGTGGCTGAAAAGGCACAGGATTTAGATTCATACATGCATCTGAGTTTTTTTTGGGGGGGGTACTGGGGATGGGAGCCAGGGGCACTCTACCTCTGAGTTATACTCCCAGCCCTATTTTATTCTTTATTTTGAAACAGTGTCTCACTAAGTTGCTGGCCTGGAACCTGCGATCCTCTTGTCTTAGTCTCCCAAGCAGTGGGATTACAAGCGTGCACCACCACTCCAGTTATTAAATACTCCCCCCCCCGCCTCCCCCCGTATTGGGGTTTGAACCCAAAGGCATTCTACCTTCGAGCTACACCCCCAGCCCGATTTTTATTTATTTTGAAACAGGGTCTCGCTAGGTTGCTGAGAGTTTCACTGCTTGCTGAGGCTGTCCTCGAACCTGCGATCCCCCTGTGTCAGCCTCCCAAAAACTGGGATTACAGGCGTGCGCCACCACACTCGGCTGAGTTTGTTTTCTTACATAAGAATTGCGTGACACTGGCTGCCTTATGTTATTATTATTGGTACTGGAGATTGAACCCAGGGGTATTCTACCTCCGAGCTACACCCCCAGGCCTTTTTATTTTTTGTTTATGAAGCAGGGTCTTGCTAGGTTGCTGAGAGTCTAGCTATGCCACTGAGGCTGTCCTCGAACCTTCGATCCTCCTGTCTCAGCCTCCCAAGTATTGGGATCACAAAGGCGTGAGCCACCACGGCACTTTTCCTTTCTGGAAACAAACTATTATAACTTCCTAAGCTCGGAAATAAGTGATTTCCCAAATTAAAATACTGGCACTTTGGAGCGCTTCTTAAACTGATTTGGGTCACAAACCCCTTTGAGACTATGACTAAAGTTAGTCTTTTTCTCCAGGTGACAGCGCCCTCAACTTTTGGCATACAATTCCAGAGGTCTAGGAATCTCTAAAAATCCTTTCAGTCTCCTTTGGAGTCAGTGGATCCCAAGAAAACAACTGCATTAGGGGCAACTTCGCAGATTTGAAACCCACCCACCAGAGGGGATGTGTGTAAATCTCTTTTTTGAAAAATATCCTTAACAAGCACCATTATCACGTGAAAAGTTGTGGGAAATGCTTTGTTTTGGATAAACTGAGAAGGGTACCTGAAACTGCAAATTTTAGGAGCGAGATGGAATATTTCAAATATCAAGGTTCTAGAAAGAACTGTTACCTCCAAAGAATCTTTGTTTAAGCCACAATACCACTCTCGCCAACGTCCATGGCTCTCTGGAGATTTGGCCAGTACTAAGGCGGCATTGTGTGCCGAAACGCTAATCACCGGTTCTTTGGTGCTCAACTTATTCTCTGGAGCAAATTGCAAGAAGAAGGAATAAACCATGTCTTGTGCGGAGAAGCACAATTTGTACCCGGTGGGGTTCAGAACCCCCTGAAGACTCTGCGGCTGAATCCGAGGCACTTGGACGAGTAGAGTCAAGGATTCTTCATCCTGATTACACTGCACAGGAGGGCAGGACGGTTCCCCGCGGTCGGTGCCCGGGACGCCCATGGCTGGGTCAGACGGCTCGCCGCCCCGGTCCTCCGCGTGTCCGCGCGTCTCCGCGCTGAGGTCCCGGGATGAAGAGTCAGGGGAGCCTCCGCCACCGTCGCCAGGTGAGGTCTCCGCTCCTGGAGGACGCCGCTCCCCGAGTCCCGGCGGCGACAGCGGGCTCCTGCCGAAGTCCCGCTCCTCGGGCTGGGGGCCGGCTTCCTCCCCCGCGCAGGCCGGCGGCGGCGCCAGCTCGGGGGCGGCGGGGGCGGCGGGGGCGTCTGCTGCACCGCCCGGGCGTCCCCGGCGCCCGTCGCGAGCGGAAGCGCGGCCCGCGCCGTCAGTTCCGGCCCCGCCCGCTGCCTCTCCCGGCGCGGCGGCGGGCGCCACCGGCAGCGTGACGACCAGCTGCCGCCGGGCCTTGTTGAACTGCGCCTTGCCGCGGCTGTCGTCCACCGCGTACGGGAGCGGCAGCCGCAGCCGGTAGTCGGGCTTCCTCGAGTCGAGGCTCAGCAGCTTGCCCGTCACCTCCAGCGCCACCGGTGCGGCCGAGCGCAGCAGCGGCAGCTCGATGGTGACCACCAGCTCGTGCGGCACGGGGCCGGGGGCCGAGTCCCGCGAGCAGCGGTAGTCCTGGAGGTCCACGTGGTGGCGCTGCACCACGCGGCAGCGGGGCTCGGTGGGCGCGGGGGCCGCGGGGGGCTCGGGGGGCTCGGCGGGGGTCTCGGCGGCCGCCGAGGGCCGGTAGGGGTAGGGGAAAGCGGGGAGCGGGTCCTCGGCCTCCCCGTCGGGCCGGGCGGGGACGCCCTCGGGGAGGGGCGTGCGCAGCACGGCGGCCTCGGGGGTTCCCTTGTATTTGATCTTGAGGGTCTTGGCGTTCCTGCGGTCCAGCTGGACGCCGAACTGCTTCTCCACGGCCTCCAGGGCCGTGGCGTCCAGCATCTGGCGGAAGCGCTGGTGGCGCCGGGCCAGCGCCAGCGCGTCCGGGTGGAACACCACGTCGTAGACCGTGTAGCGGGTGCCGCTGCGCCCCGCGTACTGGCGGCCGGGCGCCAGGCTGTAGGGCAGGGACCAGTGGCTGCCGGGCGCCGCGCCGTCCCCCGGGCCCGGCCTGCCGCGGGGCGCGCCCACCAGCGCGTTGCTGCACACGTTCACGAAGCAGCGGCGCGCCCCATCCAGGCTGGTGCGCAACACGTAGCCGGGTTCCGGGTGCACGAACTGCACCTGCACGCCGCGCTCACGCTCCAGCGCGGTGATCTCCGCCTCGTAGCGCCGCCGGTTCTCGGGGTCGTTGAGCTCCTCGGCGTACTCCGAGAACATTCGCCGGAACTCCGGGTCCTGGAAGGCGGAGGTGAGCCGCTGGACCTCCTCTCCGCTCAGGTCCAAGTCGTCCAGGGGCGAGGAGGCCGCCGCCTTGGCCATGCTGCCCCGCGGCCCCTCGCCCTCGCCGCAGGGCGATCACTGGAGACCGTGGGTGGGGTGCGCCGCGGAGTCTGCGGTGCGGGGCTCGGCGAGTGACCCGCCCAGGTCCTTAACGGCCTGAGGCTGGAGCGCTGGGCAGCGCGTGCTTGTTGTCATAGTAACATGGCGACGCCGGGAGGAGGGGCTGCATCGGGTGGAAAAGCCAGAAATGGCCTCCTAGTTTCTTCACACCAACCAGCCACTCTGATTGCTTCGATTTTTGCATTATTATGCCAGTTTTGGGTGGACCGCAAAACTTGCAATCCATCCCAAAGATTGGCATAGTTTCCAGCAATTAGGTACATTATCCTATTCATTGTTCATAAGACTTTTAAGATAAACCTCATCCCTTTTTCATAGACAAGAAGATGGGACCAGAGAAGTTACCTGGCCAAGGTCGCATAGTCAGTGTATTCACAAGCTGTAACTCAAATCTAATTTTATCTGCTATTTTTCACTTTGCTAAAAGAGCATTTCAGTACTGGGGATTGAACCCAGGGCCTCAAGGTATGCTAGGCAAGCGCTCTACCACTTGAGTTACACCCCCTGCACATTTTTTATTTTTACTTGTGACCCTTCTGCCTCAGCCTCCTGAGTAGCTGAGATTACAGGTGTGCACCACTGCCCCGCTTGTCACTACATTTAAATTCCTGTGAAGAATTTCCCCTTCACTATCTAATTTTTGTTGTTAGTTTCTCCTTCCCCCAAAGCTGATTCTCTTGGAGTGTCTTCCAGTCCAGGCTCTGTAATTTGTAAGATTACTTTTATATTTGGAACACTCTTTGCACCTCTAATAACTTCTTGTCATCCAGATTAATTTCTAGACTAGCCAATGCATGAAACTAAATGTTAAGGGGATGGTGTTGAGTGGTTACACAAAAAATAGCAGAACATGCTGCTTTGGTTTGAAAGGTGTGCTGGAAAGTTAACCCCAATACAACAGTGTTGGGAGATGGGGCCTCATGGGGGGGTGGTTAGACCCTGAGAGCAGAATGATTGGATTAATACCAGTGTCACCAGAGTGGGTCCTTGAGAAAGGATCAGTTCCACCCCCTTTTGTTTTTCTCTCTCCCCCTCTTTGCCCTTCTACCATGAAATGATACAGAAAGAAGGGCCTCATTGGGCATGGTGGTACACACCTGTAATCCTAGTACTTGGGAGGCTGAGACCAGAGGATCACAAGTTTGCGACCAGCCTCAGCAACTTAGTGCAACTCTCAGCAACCTAGTGAGAGCTTGTTTCAAAACCAACAAACAAAAAAAGGGCTGGGGTGTAGTAGGTAGAATGCCCCTGGGTTCAATCTCCAGTACCACAAAAAAGAAGAAAGAAAAAAAAAAAGGAGGGCCTCACAGTGCCAGCCCCAGGATCCTGGACTTCCCATCTCTAGAACCAATAAATCTGTTCATTATAAATTACTGAAACTCTGGTATTCTGTTATAGCAGCAATAACAGACTGACACATGCTGATTCAAAACAAACGTTATGAGCCAGGTGTGGTGACCCATGCCGGTAATCTCAGTACTTGGGAGGCTGAAACAGAAGGGTCATAAGTTCAAAGCCAGCCTCAGCAACCTAGCAAGACTGCTTTCAAACAAAAAATAAAAAGGACTGAGGGTGTAGCTCAGACATAGAATGCCCTTCGGTTCAATCCCCAGTACCACACACACACACACACACACACACACACAATTGGGGATGGGGTGTAGCTCTAATGGTAGAGCGCACTGGCTAGCATACTGGATGGCCTGGATTCAAAAGATCCCCAGCACTGCAAAAAGGAAAAAAAGCTTAGAGTATGACTATTATAATTGAACTTTGGTTTTTAAATGCAAATGTGTAGTGTATCTTTATACAGATCTACTTTTTTTTTGCAGTACTGGGGATTGAACCCAGAGGCATTCTACCTCCGAGCTACACCCACAGCCCTATTTTTAATTCTTTATTTTGAAACAGGGTCTCACTAAGTTGCGGAGGGCCTCACTAAATAGCTGAGGCTGGCCGCAAACCTGTGATCCTCCTGTCTCAGCCTCCCAAGTACTGGGATCACAAGTGTGCACCACCACGCCCAGCTATCAGATCTACATACTTTTTAAACATGGCAGAAAATATTTTTCCTATAGAACTTCAAATGTACCATATTTGAAAACAGTATAAGTTTAAGCAGAACATTCTAAGGTTTATCATAATTTTATTATAAATATCATAATTATATGATAGAATATTATGCAGAAAATTGATGTTTTGTTTCTTCAGATGATCTTTAAGAATCTCAAAAGCCTTGAAGTTTGCTGAAAATAGAAGAATTCATAAAATTAATGTTCATAGTTAATTCATTTTAAAAATAGGTCAATACATACACATTGTCCCAAATTCAAAAGGTGACACTAAGAAATTTGTTAGTCTTGATTTGCTTTCTGCTCCCCAAAAGCAGGTATATATCCTTATAAAGGTATTCTTATCAAAAAAAAAGGGGAAAAGATACTCTACTCATATATAAGCTTATAAATATGGGAGTTTATGCTTGTGCACAAACTGTGTCACACACCTATAATCCCAGTTCTTGGGAAGCTGAGACAGAATAGCAGGTTCGAGGCCTGCCCCAGCAACTGAGCAAGACCCTGTTTCAAAATTAAAAAAAAAAAAAAGCCGGGTGTGGTGGCGCACACTTGTAATCCCAGTACTTGGGAGGCTGAGACAGGAGGATCTGGGTTCACAGCCAGCCTCAGCTACTTAGTGAGGCCCTCTGCAACTTAGGGAGACCCTGTTTCAAAATAAAGAATAAAAAATAGGGCTGGGGGTGTAGCTCAGAAGTAGAACACCCCTGGGTTCAATCCCCGGTACCACAAAAAATAAAAATTCATAAAAGGGCTGGGGGTGTCGCTGGAAGGGAGAATTCCCTGGGTTCAATCCCTAATACCAAAGTATATATACATATATTTAAAAAATGTACACACATGGTAGAATAATATGCAAACTATTCTGTGCCTTTTCAACTAGTATATACGTTACATTTCTAATTCCTTTATGGCTGTGAACTTTAAATTACAAAAGGTCTGAGTAAATAAACACATTTTGTTTTGGGGTACTGGGGATTGAACATCTTACCTCTGAGCTACACCCTCCAGCCCTTTTGAAACAGGGTCTTGCTAAGTTGCTAAGGCTGATCTGGTCCTTCAATTCTCCTGTCTCAGTCTCCCAAGTACTGGGATTACAGGCACATGCCACCATGCCCAGCTAAGTATGCGCATTTAAACAGTTACCTTTTGATACTATAACAATTGCAATAAAAACCACGCCTACTTTTATACATAAACCCAAGTGTACCTGTGGGATAAATTCCTAGAAAGGGATTTGCATTTCAGGTCTTAATAAATCTTGCCAAATTGCTCTCTAAAGGTTTTCACCATTTTTCATTCAGTCAGACCCACTATATGTAAGAATGTACATTTCCCTACTACATCACCAATGTCGTGTTTTCAAATAAAACTGTATCTGAAAGCACATGTTGTACTACCTCATAAATATGTATAATTTTTGTGTCAATAAGTATATATTTGTTTAAATATATATTTGTATAAAGATACAAGTACACATAAAAAAAGGGAAAGCATATGTTGAAACAGGACTAACCTTATCTACTTTAGACTACATTCTGTGATTAAACTCCACAATATGATTTTGGAAATACTCTTAACAAAAGGTCTCTTAGAGCTGGGCGTGGTGGCGCACGCTTGTAATCCCAGTACTTGGGAGGCTGACCAGAGGATCTGGGTTCATGGCCAGCCTCAGCTACTTAGTGAGGCCCTCCGCAACTTAGTGAGACCCTGTTTCAAAATAAAGAATAAAAAATAGGGTTTGGGGTGTAGCTCGGAGGTAGAATGCCCCTGGGTTCCAACCCCAGTACCACAAAAAAAAGTCTCTTAGGAGAGACTTAGTAGACAGACCAGAGTATTTGTTTTGTTTTTGTTCTTTATATATATATATATACATATATATACATATGTAAGTGTGTATATATACATATATATACACACTTTTATTGGAGCATTGCAATTATATATCATACTAAGGTATAGAGTGATAGGAACACACATGCACATATCTCAAAAACATACATTAACTTGTTTGATCCAAGAGTTCTCAAGTTACTAATACCACGTTATAGGTTGGAAATTATGTCAAGGTTTTTCATTA
The DNA here is from genome assembly GCA_004027185.1 of Glis glis. Lineage (NCBI taxonomy): Eukaryota > Metazoa > Chordata > Mammalia > Rodentia > Gliridae > Glis > Glis glis. The sequence goes on along the minus strand of PVJS01031256.1, from coordinate 15,911 downwards.
TCTGAGGCCACACAAGACAAAGGAGCCAACTATTTCAACGAACAGTAAGCATCAACTACAAGTCAAGTACTATGATGGAAACTGTTAGAACCCCCTCCCCGTAGGTACTGGGGATTCACACATGCTAGGCAAGCACACCACATCCCCAACCTTTCTTGCTTGCTTTTCTTTCTCTCCAAGTGCACCATCACTGGGCTACATCCTGAGCCTTTCTTGCTTTCCTTTCTCTCGCTCTCCTTTTCTTTTCTTTTCCTTTTTTTTTTTTTTTTGTGGTACTGGGGATTAAACTCAGGGGCTTTCTACCTCTGAGCCAAACCCCAAGCCCTCTTTTATTTTATTTTATTTTATTTACTTTTTTTGCAGAACTGGGAATTGAACCCAGGGGCATTCTACCTCCGAGCTATACCCCCAGCACTATTTTTTTCTTCTTTTTTTTTTTTGCGGTACTGGGGATTGAACCTAGGGACATTCTACCTCCGAGCTACACCCCCAGTCCTATTTTTTATTCTTTATTTTGAAACAGAGTCTCACTGAGTAGCTGAGTAGCTGAGTAGCTGAGGCTAGCAGCGAACCCGGATCCTCTGGTCTGAGCCTCTCAAGTACTTGGATTACAAGCGTGCACCACCACGCCCGGCTTTATTCTTTATTTTGAAGCAGGGTCTCACTAAATTGATGAAGGCCTTGCTAAATTGCTGAGGCTGGCCTCAAACCTGTGATCCTCCTGTCTCAGCCTCCCTAGTACTGGGATTACAGGCTTGTGCCCCCACTCCAGCCTTTCTTGTGTTTTTTGAGACAGGGTCTCCATAAATTGCCCAGGCCGGCCTTGAACTTGCAGTTCTCCTGCCTCTGCCTTTTGAGTAGCTGGGATTGTAGACATGTACCACTATGCCTGACATTTGCTACTACTTTTAAGAGGAGGGAGGCATGTAACTGACTTCTAATATAAAGTGGTAAGAACGTAATAGAAGTCTGTGTAAAGTACATAGAACACATAGCAGTCTTCATGGCATGTTTAAAAAATGTAGCTGAAGTGTCTTATACTGTCAATCAATTAAACCCAGTACAGTGGTGCATGCTTGTAATCCCAGTACTTGGGAGGCTGAGACAGAATACCAGGTTCGAGACCAGCCTCAGCAACTTACCAAGACCCTGTTTCAAAATAAAAAAAATAAAAAGGGCTGGGGGTGTAGTTCAGAGGTAGAATGTCCTTGGGTTCAGTCCCCAGTACCAAAGAAAAACAAAAAGATTATATGACCTAGTGACATCGTAGCTGGCTTGTTTAAGTACATTCTATGATGTGCAAAGTTGAAATCACCTAACTACACATTACCTAGAATGTGTCCCCACTGTTAACAATGCATCACTGTATGAAAAACTTATCTGATGTGGCAGCGCCTGCCTGTGACTCTAATACTTGGGAGGCTGAGACAGGAGAATCACAGGTTTGAGGCCAGCCTTGGCAACCTAGCAAGATCTTGTTTCAAAAAAAGAATGGGCTGGGGGTGTAGCTCAGAAGTAGAACAGCCCTGGGTTCAATCCCTGTACTACAAAAAAAGAAAAAGAAACTGTTAATCGTGGTTTCATGGTTGGGAAGCACAGGTATTTTTCCTTTTTAATCTTATACTTTTCAGCATTGTTTGAAATTTGTATTATGTATTTGTATTGTTTAAATAAATGTTAATTATAAAAAAAGTTGACTTGTGTGTTCAAGATTATATTTTCTGACAAGAACCTGGGGGGTAATTATTTGATCACTTGTGTTTTTTTTGCGGCACTGGGGATCAAACCCAGGGGCATTCTACTTCCGGGCTACATCCCCAACCCTATTTTTTGTTCTTTATTTTGAAACAGGGTCTCACTAAGTTGCGGAGAGCCTCACTAAGTAGCTGAGGCTGGCCGCGAACCCGGATCCTCGGGTCTCAGCCTCCCAAGTACTGGGATTACAAGCGTGCGCCACCACGCCTGACTTGGTCACTTGCTCTTAAACAGAAGTGGGACCTTTACCAAAATTAAATTATCTGAGAAATCATACATTAGGATGCCTGAATCCAAAACAAACTACAAAATGTATATCCTTGAGTTCTACAACTAAAGAGACATTTAATAAGTGTCCAAAGGAACCTTTTTCTTTTTGGGGGCAGTACTGGGGACTGAACAGGGGCACTCTACCACTGAGCTATCCCCTGGCCGTTTTTATTTTTTGTTTTGAGACAGAGTCTCACTAAGTTGTGAGGGTGGCCTTGAACTTTCAATCTTCTTGCTTCTACCTCCCAATTAGCTGGGATTACAGACACATGCCCTCACACCTGGCTAGAACTTAACTTTTTTGTGTGTGTGGTACCAGGAGCTGAACCCAGGGGCATAATACCCCTGAGCCACACACACAGCCCTTTTTTATATTTTATTTTGAGCCGGGCATGGTGGCGCACGCTTGTAATCCCAGTACTTGGGAGGCTGAGAAAGGAGGATTCGGGTTCGCGGCCAGCCTCAGCTACTTAGTGAGGCCCTCTGTAACTTACTGAGACCCTGTTTCAAAATAAAGAACAAAAAATAGGGCTGTGGGTGTAGCTCAGAGGTAGAATGTCCCTGGGCTCAATCCCCAGTGCCAAAAATAAATAAATATTTTATTTTGAAACAAAGTCTCACTAAACTGCTGAGACTGGCCTTGAACCTGCGACCCTCCCAAGTACTAGGATTACAGGTGTGCACCACCTTGCCCAGCTCAGAACTGAACTGAACTTTTTTTTGGGGGGGGGGTGCTGGGGATTGAATCCAGAGGCATTCTACCACCAGGCTACACCCTCCAGCTACACCCTAGGGTCTCACTAGGTTGCTGAGAGCCTCGCTAAGTTGCCGAGGCTAGCTTTGAACCTGTGATCCTCCTGTCTCAGCTTCCCAAGTACTGGGATTACAAGCATGCACCACCATGCCCGGCTCATAACTGAACTTTTTTTTTGTGTGTGGTACTGGGGATTGAACCCAGGGGCATTCTACCTCTGAGCTATATCTCCAAACCTATTTTTTATTCATTATTTTGAAACAGGGTCTCGCTAAATTACAGAGGGCCTCGCTAAGAGCCGAGGCCTGTCTTAGAATGCACACTGAGATTATCATTTTGGACCAGCTCAGTTTGAATACACGGTATTTGGCTGGTTGGGCTTTGTCTGCAAGCGGACATTCCAAGGACCTGGTGTAATCTTCAAGGTGCGTCTTTGATGTCGTCTCCACCCAGTAATGGTTAATCCCTCCTTCCCCTAAGCTTGTCACACGCCTGCCTCACTGACCTTCTTTACTGTAACTCGTGATAATTGTTGATGTCTGTGTTTGATTAACCTTTATGATGTTTCGTCTAAAGTGTCTATAAAAGCAAGGTGCTGGCTACAGATGGACGGGAGAATTTGTCATCTCTATCTCCTCCCCAATCCTCCAATTATTAAGTTTAATTATTTTGCAAATTACTATATCAGACTTCATGTTGTTTCGTAGGAGAAGACTATTGATCAGGAAGCTGCCTGGTGCAGCGCGACTTTACGTGGCTGGAACCACGGAATTTAGGAAGCTTTCTGGGCAGCAACCTTCCGTGGCAGGAACCACAGAATAGTTTATAGGAAGCTGCAGGGAGCAGCGACCTTCCATGGCAAGAACCACAGAGTATCCAGGTGCTGCCTAAAGCAGCACCCTCCATGGCGAGACTACGGAGCAAGTAACCCCAATAACTAAGTAGCTGAGGCTGGCCACGAACCCGGATCCTCCGGTCTCAGCCTCCCAAGTACTGGGATTACAAGCATGTGCCACTACGCCTGGCAAGAACTGAACATCTTTAACAAGGACCCCAGAGGATTCTAATGCTGGTGTGATCTACCCATCTACATTGTAAAAACCAATGCTCACCAGGTGATTCTTTTCCCCCCAGAGACATAAAGATTGGTTTAGAAAAACAAGAAATACCCATTCAAGGGAGAATATGGGCCATATTCAGAGTGAGAAACCACTAGATGATGATTATTCTTTGTTATTTCTCAAGACCTCCCTTCAGCCCACCTCCCACCATCACCACCCTCACACCATCTCCCTGCTACTTCTCTGATGCCAATTTAAAGCCAATAAGGCTTTGAGAATCAACCAAGTGGAGGGCAGGGCTAACTCAGAAGATAGGAGCATCCTCAAGAGTCAGCCTGTAAGAGAACGAGCGCCTCCCACAGCTGGTTTAAGGGTTCACTTAGCAAACAGTTCTTGATGTATTTCAACACAAATGTACCATCAAGTATATTCACTTCTGTGTCACCCAGCATGACCACAAGAAGTTCAGCCTGGAACATTTCCAGTGGGTCATGCAGGCTTTTTTTTTGTATTGGATTGAACCCAGAGACATTCCGCCTCCGAGCTATATCCCCATCCCCCCCCCTTTTTTTGTGGTACTGGGGATTGGACCCAGGGGCATTCTACCTCTGAGCTACACCCCCAACCCTATTTTTTCTTTTCTTTTTTTTTTTTGCGGTACCAGGGATTGAACCCAGGGGCGTTCTACCTCCAAGCTACACCCCCGGCCCTATTTTTTTATACTTTATTTTGAAACTGGGTCTCACGAAGTTGCGGAGGGCCTCACTAAGTAGCTGAGGCTGGCCGCGAACCCGGATCCTCCGGTCTCCGCCTCCCAAGTACTGGGATTACAAGCGTGCGCCACCACACCCAGCTTTTTATTTTCATTTTGAAATAGGGTCTCACTAGGTTGATGAGAGTCTCACTACTTGGTGAGGCTGTCCTCGAACCTGCAATGCTCCTGTCTCAGCCTCCCAAGTACTGGGATTACAAGTGTATGCTACCATGCCTGGCTTCCATCCCTTTTTATTTATTTATTTTTTTAAACAGGCTCTTGCTAAGTTTCTGAGGTTGGCCTGGAACCTGTGATCCTCCTTTCTCAGCCTCCGAAGAAATGGGATTACAGGTGTCTGCAGGCGTTTTTTAAAATCTCAACACACCTACAGAACATGTGATTCTTAGCAATACAACACCAAGAGAAAGATCCTGGCTGTTCTGTGAACACTTACCTATCTTCTACTGCCTTATTGGAAGGGTAAAAAACTTTAAACGAGAATCCACTTCTTGGAAAAGAGCCCTTTGGAGAGAAAAATGCCTGTAAGTGACTACTCAACTTTTACAAAAATAATTGTTTTAAATTATGTTTTAAAAAATAATGTTTTATATAAAATTCCTTTCTCATGGCTTAAAGTTACAAGGCATGACTATAAAATAATGCGACAGATTTTAGCATGATGTATATAGGCTGTTATTTTAAAATATTTCCATTTGAAGCAAAAGTCAAGTTCACTAGACAGTCTTATGGTAACAGATGTAACTGGAAATGTTTAGGAGTGGCTCTACTTCATATAAGAGATAAACAGTACTGTGTGATGCTAGATATGCATTGGAGACACTCAAACATTATTTTTAAGTTGTCCCTGCCCCTTCCCACAGTGAAAATATGTGTTTGATGCCTTTCCAGTAGGCCCCAAAGCAACTGAGCAGTAATTACACTATGAATTGTCTACTATGAAACTCTAAGGGTACTGAACAGAGGCTCTGCTTTCTCAGTCTTTGTGTCTCCAGGCCCTAAATTAATGTCTGGCCCATAGCAGGCATTCATTAATGTGAATAAGTATCAGGAGGGGATGAAGCAATGTCCAAAGTAAGTTTTGAGCTTGCCCAAGGTATAACGAAGGTAAAAAAAAAGACAAAATGTGGGTGTAGGAGGTGGTGGTTTATTTACAGCATGAAAAAGTGGGAAAATTTAGAAATAAGGTACATATAAGTAGAACATTAACTATTAGTTCAATAGTTCAATCTTTTTTTTTTTTTTGGTGGTACTGGGGATTGAACCCAGGGACATTCTACCTCCGAACTATGCCACCAACCCTATTTTTATTTTGAAACAGGGTCTCACTAAGTTGTGGAGGGCCTCACTAAGTAGCTGAGGCTGACCGAGAACCTGTGATCCTCCTATCTCAGCTTCCCAAGTACTGGGATCACAAGCGTGCGCCACCATACCCGGCTGAGGCCACAGATTTCAAGCAATGATGCCAAACATGTTAATCCTTAGAGCAGTGGTTCTCAACTTGCAATGATTTTGAACTTCAGGGGACATTTGGCAAATGTCTGGAGATATTTATGACTGTCAGAACTGGGGGATGCTACTGGCATCTAGTGTTCAGAGGCCATGCATGCTGTTAAACATTCTACAGTGCCAAGGTTGATAAGCCCTGCCATAGTCAGACAAAATATGTCTGACGAAAGTAGTAACCAATAATAAGGCATAACATTTCTAGAATTGATGGAGATAAAACAAAAAGGTATTAAAGCTTAAAATTTACAAGAATCAAGAAAGCATGCAGATCAAAAACCAGTAGTGAAGATAATATTTTCTTTGACATAAGTTCAAAATTCTGAAGTAACTTCAAGGTTCTGCATAAAAGTTAAATAATAAAATGTGTCCCAATGAAATTTTATTTATCAGTTTTGGATTATTGACACTGGCCATTTCCAAATATCACAATCCTAAAAGGATAAGAACCATTAATATGGTAAAAAGGAATGAAATACAAGGTCTGAAAACAACTCCCAAGAGGGAATCTCACAGTAAGTTACTTTGAAGGGGAAATGCTCATTTGTAGTTTTGTTGTTGTTTTGTGATGCCGGGGATTGAACCCAGGGGTGCTCTACCTCTGAGCAACACTCCCAGCACTATTTTGTTATTTTGAAACAGGGTCTTGCTATGTTACTGTGCACCGGCCTTGAAGCTGTCTCAGCCTCCCCAAGTACTGGCCTTTTTGGGGTGGGGGTGCTGGGGATTGAACCCAGGGGCATTCTAACTCTAAGCTCCACCAGCCGTATTTTTTTTTTTTTTTTTTTTGCGGTACCGGGGATTGAACGCAGAGGCGTTCTACCTCCGCGCTACACCCCCGGCCCTATTTTTTTTATGCTTTATTTTTGAAACCGGGTCTCACGAAGTTGCAGAGGGCCTCACTAGGTAGAGAGAGAGAGAGAGGAGAGAGAGAGAGAGAGAGAGAGAAAGAGATAGCGCGCATGCGCGCTGAGGTTGGCCGCGAACCCGGATCCCCCGGTCTCCGCCTCCCAAAGTACTGGGATTACAAGCATGCGCCACCACGCCCGGCCCCCAGCCGTATTTTTACTTTTTATCTTGAAACATTATCTCACTAAGTTGCTGACAGCCTAAGTTGCTGAAGCTGGCTTCAAACCTGCAATCCTCCTGTCTCAGCCTCCCAAGTACTGGGATTACAAGCATGTGCCACCACACCTAACCTGGCTTTTCTTTTTTTTTAATGTCACATTACTTTATTTTCTTTCTTTATTTATTTGTTTTTTATCTTTTATTTTTGGGGTACTAGGGATTGAACCCAGGGGCATTCTACCTCTGAGCTATATACCTCCAGCCCTATTTTTTATTCTTTATTTTGAAACAGGGTCTCACTAAGTTGCGGAGGGCCTCACTAAGTAGCTGAGGCTGGCCACGAACCCGGATCTTCCAGTCTCGGCCTCCCAAGTACTGGGATTACAAGTGTGTACCACCATGCCCGGCGTCACATTACTTTATAGTCACATCCTTTCTATGTATACCAAATTATTGTTTCATTAATAGTATATTTTTACTCCAACAATAATTTTATTGAATATACTTTTTTTTTTGCAGTACCGGGGATTGAACGCAGGGGCGTTCTACCTCCGAGCTACACCCCCCGCCCTATTTTTTATACTTTATTTTGAAACTGAGTCTCACGAAGTTGCAGAGGGCCTCACTAAGTAGTTGAGGCTGGCCGCAAACCTAGATCCTCTGGTCTCCGCCTCCCAAGTACTGGGATTACTAGCGTGCGCCACCACGCCCGGCTTGAATATACTTTTTTGTTCTTTTTTTGTGGTACCGGGGATTGAACCCAGGGGCGTTCTACCTCCGCGCTACACCCCCGGCCCTATTTTTTATACTTTATTTTGAAACCGGGTCTCACGAAGTTGCAGAGGGCCTCACTAAGTAGAGAGAGAGAGAGAGAGACAGGGGGAGAGAGAGAGAGAGAGAGAGAGAGCTGAGGCTGGCCACGAACCTGGATCCTCCAGTCTCCGCCTCCCAAAGTACTGGGATTACAAGCATGCGCCACCATGCCTGGCATACTTTTTTAAATTTAAAGAAATGTGGTCTAATCTTAACAAATGATGACTATGTAAGGTTTACTACATGCTTACAGGGTTTATGCAGAGGCACTCAGTATTGGTCACAGTGAAAGGATCATATTTGTCTGCAATCACAAGTAGATCAGGCACAGGATACACTCTTAAAGCATAGTCATATGCCCAGTACACTGGGCAGACATAAAGAGGTAGAGGTGTCAGATGTCCTTGGGATAAGATAGTCTTTACAAACTACAACAGAACACAAAACAAAGACTTCATTTGTAAAAGTGAAAATAGCTAAACAAGTCATTTCAAATTAAATATTAAATACCAGGGGACCTAGAAAATTTGAGCAACAATTAAGGAAGCTTTGAATCATAGAGCTTTGGGAAATACTGATATGAGATGAAAGTATCCTATATTTTAGGGGAAAAAAATTTATAAACTTTCATCTGATATCACATACCCTAACACTGACTTTCCCAAATAGTTATATTGGATCAATTGTACTTAGAGCTGTCTAATAAACTAAATTTTTTTTTTGAGTGTGTGGCACTAGAGATTGAACCTAGGGCATTCTACCTCTGAGCTACCCCCTAACCCTATTTGTGTGTGTGTGTGTGTGGTACTAAGGATTGAACCCAGGGGCATTCTACCTCTGAGCTACACTCACAGCCCTATTATATTCTTTATTTGGAAACAGGATTTCACTAACTTGTGGAGGGCCTCACAAGTTGCTGAGGCTGGCCGAGAACCTGCAATCCTCCTGTCTCAGCCTCCCAAGTCCTGGGATTACAAATGTGCACCACCACGCCCAGCTCTCACTAATTCTGTTCATCTAAAATTAATTTCATAGCTTGAGTAAAGCCAAGAATCAATATTTAGCCTACATAAACTTACATGCGCCACAATACCGGGCATATCAGGGAATCTTAAAGCTACAAAATAAACACACTGCATATCCTCCTAATGTGCACGTACCTTATGAAATGTGTAATAAATACAATAAATATGAAAATCTTATTAAAACAAATATACATATATTTTGAAGTAAGTTTTTTTTGTGTGTGTAGTACTGGGGATTGAACCCAGGGGCATTCTACCTCTGGGCTACACCCCCAGCTCTATTTTTTATTCTTTATTTTGAAACAGGGTCTCACTAAGTTGCAGAGGGCCTCACTAAATAGCTGAGGCTGGCCATGAACCTGTGATCCTCCTGTCTCAGCCTCCCAAGTACTGGGATTACAAGCGTGCATAATGGCAAAGCAGGAAGCTTCAAAAAAATTTCCTACTTGTTCTGGGCTTTCCTCTGTGCCCTCAGGGGATTTTTCAATAGAAAGCTGAGAAACACTGACTAAGAGAGTACTGACTTACTAACAAAAGTCAACTTACTAACAAAAGGATATTCAGATTTTGAACCACAAGTAAACTTTATAACACAAAGGCAAATTACTTAGCAAAATTTTGTATAATACAAGATAGTTTAATAAGGAAAACTCTTTACTTACATGATTAGGAATATCCAAATTGCTACTAGGAAAACGGACACAGTTTCTACACATTTTATTCACTAAATCTTCACGAAAGACAATAATTTCTTGTGTACAGTACTGAATTCTAAAATGAAGACAAAAGTTGAATTTTACTTCCTCAGAAAAAAATGAGGGGTTCAGGATTTAGCTCAGTGGCACAGAGCTTGCTTAGCATGCACAAGGCACACAAAATAAAATGAAAGAAAGGAAAAAATATGAGATAAAAGAAAAGAAGGGAGCTGGGGTGGAACTACGTGGTAGAGCATGTGCCTAGCATGTACAAGGCATTGAGTTTGATCCCCATCACCGCAAAAAGAAAAAAGAAAACTTTAAAGACAAAACACAAAACCATTCCCACTTCCCACTATTCACCACAGCAAAAATTCAACCAGTCTGTCTATCCATTCAGTTATTTATTGAGCTCTTAATGATAGTGTTTGCGGCACTATTCTAGACATGAGTGAACAGAACAAAAAGATCCCAGCCATCATGCAACTTACATTCTAATGGGGGAACAGAGAAAATAAATAAACATATTATGTAGTGTGTTATTAGATGATTAGGTGTATGGGGGGAACAAGCTAAGAGGGACCATACATGGGTAGAAAGGGTCTAGAAGGCTGGAGTATTAAGTAGAATGATCAGAAATGGCAGGGCTCATAAGGAAGTATGATCTGAATACAGGCTTGAAGGGGGTGAGGGGTTAGACATCCAGAAGAACACTCGGGCAGAGGGAACAGGCACAGCACAGCCTGAAAACGAGTGTGCCTGGCATGCCTGAGGAACAGAGCAAGGCTGGTGTGAAGGGAGTAAACGGAAGGGGAGGGAGTCGGAGGAGTAAGTGAGGGCCAGACTGTGCAGGCAGTGCCAGGACAGGATACCAGCTGTTACTGAATGATGAGAGGCCCCATCTTTCAGGGGTTTGTGAAGTGAGCCTTACTTGGACACTTTTAAGAATATAGAGGGGAAGGGTAGACACTAAAGGCCAATTAGGAGGCTACTACAGTAATCCAGGTAGAGAGAATGGTAGAGTCAGAGAGGGGGAGGCATAGCCAGAGGGCCAGATCCTAGATGTATTCTGAAGTTGAACAGACTTCATGAAAAACTGCATGTGAGAGAAACCACAAAGCTTTTGGTGGGAGCAACTAGAAGGATATGGGTGTCATGAACTTAGACAGGGAAGGTGCAGAAGAGGTGAGGGGTGGTGGCAGGGAGAAAGAGCAGCCAAGGGAGATAATGAGTAAGCAACTAGATCCATGAGGCTGGAGGCTGGGAAAAAAGCCTGAGCTAGATAGAAATGTGGGAGTTGTCAATACATAGGTGATATTTATCTATGTTTAAATGTCCATCCATTATTTAAGTTCTTAAATTCACTACTGGTAAATTATTTAAATATAGTTAAAATATTTTCAAAGTTTTGAGGTATCTAAAATAAAAACAAAATTTATTTTTATATTTATTCCTCAATAGTCAAGAGACATAAAGAAAATTGAAGAATGAAATGTTTTTCTTTTGGTGGTGGTGCTAAGGATTGAACCCAGGGGTATTCTACCTCCGAGGTACACCCCCAGCCCTATTTTATTTTTTATTTGGAAACAAAATTCTTGCTAGGTTGCTGAGGGCCTCGTTAAGTTGCTGAGGCTGGCTTTGAACCTGCAATCATCCTGTCTCAGCCTCCCAAGTACTGGGATTATAGACATGCACCACCATGCCTGGCTTAATTTTTAAATAGAAAAAAGTATAACAATAAATATTTACCTGCAAGGATTAGTAGTAAAAACTGAAAAAGGTACCCTTTGTCTGAATTCATTAGTGATACTTTCAGCAAGTGGGGGCCTATTAAAAAAAACAATTTATGTGATATAGTATATATTTATAAATTTTACCAAATTTTCTTGAATGTTGCAAAAAATATGAATAAAAGTTACCTGGGTAAGATGGAACCAAATCCAGGATCCTCTGGACCAGGTACAAATACAAAACGACTACTATAATAAAATTCAACATAATTAATTTAAAATAATAATAATAATGATGTGGCAACGCTATCCAGTAGTCTAAAAACAAGTCACCGCCTTTAACCAAATCAGGAGTTTTAAAAAATTTGTTTTTATTTTATGGGTTTTTTGGTGTGTGTGTCTGTGTGTGGTACTGGGGATTGAACCCAGCGGCATTCTACCTCCGAGCTACACCCCCAGCCCTATTTTATTTATTTATCTTTATTTGGGTTGCTGAGAGCCTCGCTAAGTTGCTGAGCCTGGCTTCAAACCTAAGATCCTTCTGTCTCAGCCTTAATTTTATCCATTTTAATAAACTGTTAAAAAGACTCCAGCCCAAGCCAGGTGTGATGGCATACACATGTAATCCCAGTACTTGGGAGGCTAAGACAGGAGGATTGCAGGTTCAAAGCCAGCCTCAGCAACTTACTGAGGCTGTCAGCAACTTGATGAGACTCTGATTCCCAATAAAAAAGTAAAATAGGGCAGCTGGGCCTGGTGGCACATGCCTGTAATCCCAGTACTTGGGAGGCTGAAACAGGAGGATCACAGGTTTGAGGACAGCCTCAGCAAGTACTAACTCTCATAAACCTAGTGATATTAGTTTCTTAATCACTGGTATAAACCTTGGGATTCACTTCTGGTTTTTGTTTTGTTTGTGGTACTGGGGATGGAACTTAGGGGTATTTTACCTCTGAGCTACACCACAGCCTTTATTTATTTATTTATTTTTGTAATAGGGATTGAACCCAGGGCATTCTACCTCTAAGTTACATCCCCAACCCTTTTTATTTTGAAACAGGTTCTCTTTAGGTTGCTGAGAGTCTCACTAAGTTGCTGAGGCTGGTCTTGAACCTATGATTCTCCTGTCTTGGCCTCCCCAGTACTAGGATTACAGGTGTATGCCACCACACCTGGCTTTATTTTTTATTTTGAAACAGGGTCTAAGTTACTGAGGGCCTCTGGTGTTTTAAAATAAAACTATTTGAATTAAAAATATAGAAGTAGACATCATTACCTTTGGTGAATATTTGGATGTTCACATATTATATCTGCCAAAGTTTTTAGGGAATCTAAAATTTTAAAGGGATATTACATTTAATTTACATATAATAAACACAAAAATCAAAGTATATTTGATCAAATACAACCCTATATCTTTTGAACATAATTAAAATATTATGGATAATTTATCAATATACTTTATATAAATATAGAAACATTCTTATTAAATAGATCCTCAATACCTTTCAAAGCTTGAACTTGATTTTTTCCATATGGTGCCGATGAAAAATTACCACACAAAATAAAGCAGGTTGGAGGTGCTGGTGAATAACCTAGAGAATAAAAGAACAACACTCTTCTAATTTGGAAATCAAGTTTAAAACCCTTTAACTCATGGGCTTGAACTCTCAGCTTCCTGAGTAGCTGGTACTACAGGTGTGTGCCACCATGCCTGGCAGAATTTAGTTTTAAGACATGAACCCTTAGATCAGAAAAGAATAGAAAGAAAAAAAACACCTACCAGAAAACATTGTGTGAAGTTTTTCCAATACTTCTGCTTGGTCCAACCAAACATCAGATAAAAACACAAACATGGCATCTTTATTCTCATCTTCTAGTTGTTTTAGTTTTGTAGATGTCTTCACACATGTATTAGAAGGCCCTCCAAAAAAATTAGTATTTCCATAGTATGCCCTGTGTAATTAAAACATAATTATTATCTTCTATCCTATATCCTATTCAATAAGAAATTAAAAAGTCAGGTGTGGTGGCACACACCTGTAATCCCAGTACTTGGGAGGCACAGGAAGATCACAGGTTCAAGGCCAGCCTCAGCAACTTAGCGAGACCGTTTCAAAATAAAAAATAAAATAAGAAGCGGGACGTGGTGGTGCACACCTGTAATCTCAGTACTTGGGAGCCTGAGACAGGAGGATCACAGGTTTGAGAGCAGCCTCAGCAAGTAGTGAGACTCTCATCAACCTAGTGAGACCCTGTTTCAAAATAAAAATAAAAATAAAATAGGAAGCCGGGCATGGTGGCACACGCTTGTAATCCCAGTACTTTGGGAGGCGGAGGATCCGGGTTCGCGGCCAGCCTCAGCTCTCTCGCTCTCTCTTTCCCTGTCTCTCTCTTTCTCTCTCTCTCTCCTTAGTGAGGCCCTCCGCAACTTCGTGAGACCCGGTTTCAAAATAAAGTATAAAAAATAGGGCCGGGGGTGTAGCCCGGAGGTAGAACGCCCCTGGGTTCAATCCCCAGTACCGCAAAAAAAAAATAAAAATAAAAAAAATAAAATAGGGCTGGAAGTGTAGCTTGGAGGTAAAATGCCTCTGGGTTTAAATCCCTGGTACCACAAAAAATAATAAGAAGAATGCTGATTGTCACAAATCACACAATAACACTATATTTCACAGTAACAGGAAGTGTTGACTGTATATTATTAAAGGAAAAAACAGGTTACAAAAGAATGCCTGGTATACATCCACTTATAGTGTCAAAAAAGAGACCAGACACAGACCCCTGCCCAGAGCTAGAGCTTCTTGTACTGCTCTCCCTTGCCCTCCTCGGTCTCTGTCCTCTGGTCATCTTTTAATGAGGCTGAAACAAGAGGGCAGTGTCACCTCTTCTACCTCAGTTGGGACCAGGCATGCTGCTAACTCAAAATTTCCATTTTTCTAGGCACAATCATGAATGATAGGTGGCTATAGCACTGGATTTACAGACAGTTTTTTTTTTTTTTTTTTGCGGTACCGGGGATCGAACACAGGGGCGTTCTACCTCCGCACCACGCCCCCAGCCCTATTTTTTATACTTTATTTTGAAACCGGGTCTCACGAAGTTGCGGAGGGCCTCACTAAGGAGAGAGAAAGAGACAGGGAGAGAGAGAGCGAGAGAGCTGAGGCTGGCCGCGAACCCGGATCCTCCGGTCTCCACTTCCCAAAGTACTGGGATTACAAGCGTGCGCCACCACGCCCGGCGCTACAGACAGATTTTAGCTAGAATTCATGAATAATGAGAATCTACTCTATGCATGTATACACACACGTATATATAAAGTAATCTTAACAGTTTTTCTGTTTCATAATTGCAGGTAATACTAATTTTTTGTGACTTTATATATTTTCTACTTTTTTTTGCAATCATGTACTATATTCACAATATAAAATGTTTTTGTTTGTGTGCTGGGGGTTGAACCCAGGCCGGATGCATGCTAAGCACCTGTTCACCACTGAGCACACCCTCAGTTCCACCAAAACACTGTGGGGTTTTGTTTGCCTGCAGTACTAGGAATTGAACCTAGTGGTGCTCCAGTCAGCTATACCACCAGCTCTTTTTTTATTTTATTTTTTTTTTTGTGGTACCGGGGATTGAACGCAGGGGCATTCTACCTCCGCGCTACGCCCCCGGCCCTATTTTTTTTTTTTTTGCTTTATTTTTGAAACCGGGTCTCACGAAGTTGCGGAGGGCCTCACTAGGTAGAGAGAGAGAGAGAGAGAGAGAGAGAGGGAGGGAGAGAAAGAGAGAGAAATCGCGCGTGCACGCGCATGCGCGCTGAGGTTGGCCGAGAACCCGGATCCTCCGGTCTCCACCTCCCAAAGTACTGGGATTACAAGTGTGTACCACCACGCCCGGCCCACCAGCTCATTTTTAAAATTTTATTTCATTTATTTTTTTGGCAGTACCGGGGATTGAACCCAGGGGCATTCTACCCCTGAGCTACACCTCCAGCCCCCTTTTTATATTTTTTATTTTTATTTTTATTTTTTATTTTTTGGCAGTACTGGGGATTGAACCCAGGGGCATTCTACCTCCATGCTACACCCCCAGCCCTATTTTTTAATCTTTATTTTGAAACAGGGTCTCACTAAGTTGCAGAGGGCCTCACTAAGTAACTAAGGCTGGCCGCGAACCCACATCCTCCTGTCTCAGTCTCCCAAGTACTGGGATTACAAGCGTGCGCCACGACGCCCGGCTCAAATTTTATTTTAATACAGGGTCTAAGTGAAGACTTGAACTTGTGGTCATCTTATCTCAGCCTCCTGAATCTCTGGATTACAGGCATGTACCACTACTCCCAGCCAAAAAAATTGGTTTTTTTATTATTATTTTTTCTTGGTGATACTGGAGATTAACCAAGGGGCGTTCTACCTCCGCGCTACGCCCCCAGCCCTATTTTTTATGCTTTATTTTGAAACCGGGT